>WJBH02000263.1:0-36315 GCA_013167095.2 Daphnia sinensis | reverse complement strand
TAAGATTACCTAAAATCATAAAATCAAAGAAGAAAAAAAAGCTCTTAAAATAATTAAGATTGAAGCCAAAGTCTGAGTCAAAAAATATTTGACAGAGGCTTCACTGATAATTCTTAATTTCTTATTTAACATAATAGGCAAAAATACCAAAGTGTTGAGCTCCAAACCAACTCACGAAATTAAAAAAGAGAGAGGACATCACCAAAAAGATACTTGAAAAAATTCTCATAAATATTAAAATTAAAGAAGGAGAAAGTCACATTAGAAAGGAGTATGAACCTATAAATGGGGCATGAACCCACTAGCTTTATTTAGCTTACCTGTCCTTACATGTTAATGTAAATGCATAGAAGATTTTGATTCTTCCAGTTTTGGTGTAATTCCATTACATGTAGTTAACTTCTAAACAAACTTTTAAGAAAATAAAACCAAAAAGAACATATCAAAAGTAGTTTGGGCAAAACTATTGCATAATTTACCGTATCGAGATAATCCTTTTCTTCAGGCACCAAACTTTATACATCCCACACAAGAAAATGTGTTCCTAATTTAAACTAATTTTAAAAGACATTTTTAATAAGTATTATTAAATATTTGTACTCCCCACATGTTACTCTTACCCACCATGTGGTTTTTTATTTTCTAAAAGTTTTCAAAATTTTTGTTAAAAAAATCAACATTTTTTTCTAGAAAAAACAAATGTTAAACAGAATTACCAAAATTTAAGTATTTTGGCACTAAAAAGTTTCAACTTTTTTTCTCATACTTTTAGTTGGTACAATTACTACTACTCATAATGAAATCCAGCGCTACAATGTAAAAAATTGTTTGAAAATAAAAAACCACATATCAAAAGTACAAGGCAAAAAATGGGTGTTTTTGACGAAATTTATACTTTTTTTATGTTAGTTTTAAACGACATTTGATAAAAAAAAAGGGGCTTTTCTTCCATCTGCAGTGAAGTTTGATAAAAGTTTATATTAAAGACCTAGAGTCTAGAGGTGATTTAATTCTCTTTAAAGACCTCGGATTAATCTTATTAATTATAAAGAGGAGTTCTTCTCCCCCGTAGATGAGGCACTTCTGTGCCTTGGGGGAAGAACTCTCCTACTGAATGATATTTATAGGGAGGGGGATCGAGAGAAGAATTTTTAATACTTAGGGGAATATTAATAAATAAAAAGAAAAAAGAAATAGTATTGACCAGAGTCTGGAAAATGATTTATATATATATGATAAATGATTTATAGAGAGAGGTGATTTAATTCTCTTTAAAGACCTCGGATTAATCTTATTAATTATAAAGAGGAGTTCTTCTCCCCCGTAGATGAGGCACTTCTGTGCCTTGGGGGAAGAACTCTCCTACTGAATGATATTTATAGGGAGGGGGATCGAGAGAAGAATTTTTAATACTTAGGGGAATATTAATAAATAAAAAGAAAAAAGAAATAGTATTGACCAGAGTCTGGAAAATAGTCCCTAAGTATTAAAAATTCTTCTCTCGATCCCCCTCCCTATAAATATCATTCAGTAGGAGAGTTCTTCCCCCAAGGCACAGAAGTGCCTCATCTACGGGGGAGAAGAACTCCTCTTTATAATTAATAAGATTAATCCGAGGTCTTTAAAGAGAATTAAATCACCTCTCTCTATAAATCATTTATCATATATATATAAATCATTTTCCAGACTCTGGTCAATACTATTTCTTTTTTCTTTTTATTTATTAATATTCCCCTAAGTATTAAAAATTCTTCTCTCGATCCCCCTCCCTATAAATATCATTCAGTAGGAGAGTTCTTCCCCAAGGCACAGAAGTGCCTCATCTACGGGGGAGAAGAACTCCTCTTTATAATTAATAAGATTAATCCGAGGTCTTTAAAGAGAATTAAATCACCTCTAGACTCTAGGTCTTTAATATAAACTTTTATCAAACTTCACTGCAGATGGAAGAAAAGCCCCTTTTTTTTTATCAAATGTCGTTTAAAACTAACATAAAAAAAGTATAAATTTCGTCAAAAACACCCATTTTTTGCCTTGTACTTTTGATATGTGGTTTTTTATTTTCAAACAATTTTTTACATTGTAGCGCTGGATTTCATTATGAGTAGTAGTAATTGTACCAACTAAAAGTATGAGAAAAAAAGTTGAAACTTTTTAGTGCCAAAATACTTAAATTTTGGTAATTCTGTTTAACATTTGTTTTTTCTAGAAAAAAATGTTGATTTTTTTAACAAAAATTTTGAAAACTTTTAGAAAATAAAAAACCACATGGTGGGTAAGAGTAACATGTGGGGAGTACAAATATTTAATAATACTTATTAAAAATGTCTTTTAAAATTAGTTTAAATTAGGAACACATTTTCTTGTGTGGGATGTATAAAGTTTGGTGCCTGAAGAAAAGGATTATCTCGATACGGTAAATTATGCAATAGTTTTGCCCAAACTACTTTTGATATGTTCTTTTTGGTTTTATTTTCTTAAAAGTTTGTTTAGAAGTTAACTACATGTAATAAAGTTTGAATCTGGCTTTCGTTTTGTTTTAAATTAAATCTATATATCATTAAGAAATTTTAAGAGTAGTACTAGTAGTAGATAATCTTAGGAAACAATTGTATTTGGACCTAGTTAAATTTATAAGATTGACTAAAATCGTGCCAGCCGTCGCGGTTAGACGAAGAATCTAAATGAAATAATTTATTATTCAATTAACAGTAGATAAGTTAGAGTAAATTTATCTTCTTTCTTAGGTGAAATTTATATAAGGGGAAAAAATATCTTTATTTATTTGTAGGGATTGTTAAGTGAAGACTCAAAACCAGGATTAGATACCCTGTTATTCTTTATTATATTTAATAGGGTAGTAAAAGTTATTCTTCAAACCCAAAGATTTTGGCGGCATTCTAACCAAACAGAGGAGCTTGTCTTATAATCGATAATCCCCGTTTTATCTTACCTTTATTTGTTTAGCTTGTATACCTCCGTTGTCAGATTACTCTAAAAGGATGTTTTCTAGAAAAATTATTTTTTTACTTCAGGTCAAGGTGCAGTTTATGTAAAGGGAATGGTGAGCTACAATTCTAATAAGAACACGGATTTTAATTTAAATTTTGATTGAAGGTGGATTTGTTAGTAAATTTATTTTAGGAAAATAAATCGAATAAGGCAATAGAATGTGTACATATCGCCCGTCACTCTCCTTTTAAGAGGAGATAAGTCGTAACAAAGTAGATGTACTGGAAAGTGTATCTAGAAAGTGATAAGGAGCTTGATTAGTTAAGCAATTCATTTACATTGAATTTATATTCGTGCAAATCGGATCTTATTAAAATTTTTATTTAGTTAAATAAAATATGAGAATCATCTTTAAATTAAAATGTAAGAGTATCAATGCTAATGAAATTATTTAAAACTTATAGTTAAGAGTACTGTGAAGGATAATTGAAAGAATAGAAATTTATTAAAAAGAAGATATTAAAAATCGTACCTTGTGTATCAGGGTTGAGTAAAATTATACCAAGATAGGAATATCCCGAAATTAAGCGCGTAATGTTTTTAATAAATTGGTTGTATCAAAAATCTTTTGAATATAGACATAGGGTGAAAGGCCATTCGAGCTTTTTTATCTGGTTTCATGAAAAATGAATTTAATTCGGTTAATTTTAGTTTACTATTATGTCTGAAAATCTTAATTAAAATTATTAAAGTTTTAGAGGGATGAGCTTCTATAACAACTAGTATAATAAAATTATTTTTAAAAATGGGTTTAGGTTTAATAATGTCCTTAAATATAAAGTTTGTTATAATTTACATTTTTATAAAAAATATTTTTACTTATTTACTTTTTTATCATGATATTGAAATTAATAAAAAATTTTAAGTAATAATGCTCAAATTAGTAGAGTAATTGTGTATATTTAATTTATTAAATTAATGTATAATTTTATTAAATTATAGTTATTTTAAAGGAACTCGGCAAATATATTTTCCGCATGTTTATCAAAAACATCTCTTTTTGACACATAAAAAGTACCGTCTGCTCAATGCAATTTGTAAATAGCCGCAGTATTCTGACTGTGCTAAGGTAGCATAATCATTAGTCTTTTAATTGAAGGCTGGTATGAATGACGAGACGAGAAAATAGCTGTCTCTAAAATAAATCTTGAATTTTATTTCTAAGTGAAAAAGCTTAGATAATTTTAAAGGACGATCAGACCCTTTGGAGCTTTATTTATTTTAAATTTTAATTTATTTTAGATTATTGAATGAATAATAAATTTTGTTGGGGCGACAGAGAGTAATAAATATCACTCTTTTTTTTAAACAATTATAATTGAAAAATTGATCCTTAAAGTAAGATTAAAAGACTAAGTTACCCTAGGGATAACAGCGTAATCTTCTTGGAGAGTTCAAATCGATAAGAAGGTTTGCGACCTCGATGTTGGATTAAGAGATTGACAAGGTGCAGAAGTTTTGTTGGAAAGTCTGTTCGACTTTTAATTTCTTACATGATCTGAGTTCAAACCGGCGTGAGCCAGGTTGGTTTCTATCCTTAAAATTATTTTGACCCTTTTAGTACGAAAGGATTGAAGGGTTGGGATTATTCTTTAAATTAAGAAATAAATTAAAATTTTTAAATAGTTGTGTTAGTCTGACAGAAAATGTACTAGATTTAGGATCTACTTATGTAGGTGTTAGCCCTACGACTAATTTTCATGATTCAATTAATAATGTTATTAATCCTAGTTATTTGTGTTTTAGTTGGGGTAGCTTTTTTTACTTTATTTGAACGAAAGCTTTTAGGTTACATTCAACTACGGAAAGGGCCTAATAAAGTAGGGCTAGTCGGGATTTTGCAACCATTTGCGGATGCTATTAAGTTATTTTCAAAAGAACATTTACCCCCCTCTTATTCAAATTACTTGCCCTTTTTAATAGCACCGTGTTTAAGTTTAGGGTTAGCTTTATTAGTGTGGACAAGAACACCTTCTGATTTTAATTTGCTCTCGTTTGGAATAAGTGTTTTATTTTTTTTATGTTGTATAAGATTAGGGGTTTATAGTTTATTAGCAGCCGGTTGAAGTTCAAATTCTAAATATTCTTTATTTGGAGCTTTACGAGGGGTTGCACAGACTATTTCTTATGAGGTAAGCTTAGTTTTAATTTTATTGACTCCTTTACTAGTAATTTTAGGTTACGAGTTAAGTTTGTTTTCTTACTTCCAGTCAAAAATATGATTTATTTTATTATTTCCTTTTAATTCGATTATTTGGTTAATCTCCTGCCTTGCAGAGACTAATCGAACTCCTTTTGATTTCGCGGAGGGGGAATCTGAACTTGTGTCGGGTTACAATACAGAGTATAGAAGAGGAGGATTTGCTTTAATTATATTAGGTGAATATACAAGAATTTTATTTATATCTTTCCTTTTTGTTTTGATTTTCCTTGGGGGAAGAACTGGGTTTAGATTCGTATTTAAATTAATAATATTAGCCTTTATTTTTGTCTGGGTTCGTGGAACTCTCCCCCGTTTTCGATATGATAAACTTATATATTTAGCTTGGAAATCTTTTTTACCTTTTTCTCTTGTTTATTTAATCTTTATGGGGGGAATTTTAATTTTATTATTTAGTTAGAGGAAAGAATGTTAAAAGATTTGAACTTTTATATCTTGTTTTCAAAACAAGCACCTTTATTAGGTTAAACAATCTATTTGATAAGGAAGTCCCACATTTTTAATGTTAAAGGGGCTAAAATAAAATAGCTAAAATAAATAACCGTAAATAGTTGTCCAATAAATACATAAGGATCTTCAACAGGTTTAGCCCCGATTCATGTTAAAATGAACACAGTACCTACTATTGTTCAAAATAGAAACTTGTTTAGAGGATAAAATCTTAGACCACGAAAATTACTCTTATGTCACAATGGTAAGATTGCTAGAATTAAAATAGATATAAGTAAAGCAATAACTCCTCCTAATTTATTAGGAATCGAACGAAGAATGGCGTATGCAAATAAGAAATACCACTCAGGTTGAATATGCACAGGAGTAACTAGAGAGTTGGCGGGGTTAAAATTTTCTGGATCTCCTAAAAGATTGGGGTTAAGAAGAGTTAAAAGAACTAAAATACTTAATATAATTAGAAATCCTACTAAATCTTTAATTGTAAAATAAGGGTGAAAAGGAATTTTATCACTCTCTCTGTTTAATCCTAGAGGATTATTTGAACCAGTTTGATGAAGGAAAAGTAGATGAATTATTACTACAGCTGCAATAATAAAAGGAATCAGAAAATGGAATGTGAAAAATCGATTTAGAGTTGCATTATCTACAGCGAATCCTCCTCATACTCATTGTACTACCATATCTCCAACATACGGAACTGCTGAGAGGAGATTAGTAATTACTGTTGCCCCTCAGAAAGATATTTGCCCTCATGGCAATACGTATCCTATAAATGCTGCTCCTATAGTTAGTAATAATAGAGCAATCCCGGAGAACCAGGTGAAAATATATAAATAAGACCCATAAAATATACCTCGACCTACGTGAAGGTACAGACAAATGAAAAAAAAAGAAGCTCCATTTGCATGGATGGTACGTAGAAGTCATCCATAATTAACATCTCGAATAATATGAATAACTCTTGAGAATGCTAAATCTACGTGAGGGGTGTAGTGTATAGCTAAAAACAACCCTGTTAAAATTTGAGTAGCTAAGCATAATCCTAAAAGAGAGCCAAAATTTCACCAAGCTGAAATATTCGCGGGTGCTGGTAAATCGACAAGGGCATTGTTTATAATTTTAATTAAAGGATGAGTTGAACGAAGAGTTGCCATTAGTGCGCACGAAGGGATGAAGAGTCAGATTTGGTAATATTAACAACTACAATGAGAGTTAAAAGAAGATAAAATACAAGAAATACTGTAACTCCCCCCAAATCTAAAGAATACAAAGAATTCAACCATATTAATCCTTCATTATTATTTGATTTAACTGACAGAACTCCTTCTCTTTCTGTTGTTCAAAAAAATAAATTAGAATAAAATAGGGTAAAAAAAAGTATTATAATGCTTCCAAATAATATTTTTAGGATATTTTTTTTGGAAAACAATTCATTTGAAGCCAGTAAAGAAATATAAATAAAAATTACAAGAAGCCCCCCCAACAGCACTAAAATTAAGATATATGACAGTCAAAAATTAGCGGACAATATTCCTAAAGTTACTGCTATAAAAATAGTTAGAATAAGGATGGTTAATCCTATTCTTAAAGGGTGAGTTAGTCTTGGAAAAATTCTTGCTAGTATAATCATAATGGCTGAAAGAATTAATTGAATAAAAATCTCAAAAAGTAGTTTAATAAAAATTTAAGCTTTGGGAGCTTAAGATGTAGGTATCTATCTTTTTGATGTCTTAAAATTAACATTATCTTTGGTTTACAAGACCAATGTTTTAATTTAAACTATTAAGACTAAATGAGACATTTTTTGTTAAATCCTATTATTATTTTTTTATTCTTGGGAACTTTAATTTTTATAATTAGATTTATTTCTAAACGAAAGCATTTGTTGGCCACACTTTTAAGATTAGAAGGTTTAATACTAATATTGTTTGGTGTAGTTTATTGTGTATCTACCTTCTACTTTAGCTTCTTAAATTTTGTTTTGGTGTTTTTGACATTGACAGCTTGCGAAGGTGCTCTAGGTTTAAGCTTGCTCGTAGTAATTGTTCGGACCCACGGAAGTGACCATTTTAACTCTTTAAATTTTCTTCAGTGCTAATGTTAAAATTCGGATTATGTTGTTTAAGTTTAATTTTTTTACTAAACCAATGATTTTTATTAGTTGTGACTACCCTTGTTTTATGTTTTGTATGAGTGATTTCTATAATAAATTTTAATTTGGGGGTTGTTAATATAATACATTTAGATTATTTGACCTTTTTTTTAGGTGGGTTATCTTTATGAATTACTAGTCTTATGGTTATAATAAGATTTTATATTAAGTTCTCTAAAAATTTTTTTGAAATGTTCGGGAGCTTAATTATAATAATGTTATTTTTTTTAATTATCAGATTTAGAACTTCAAATCTTTTAATGTTTTATATTACATTTGAAAGAACTTTAATTCCTATTTTTTTAATAATTATAGGGTGAGGGTACCAACCAGAACGAGTCAGAGCTTCTTACTATCTTTTATTTTATACTTTGACAGCTTCATTACCTTTATTACTAGGGATCTTATGAATTAATTCTGAATATTTTTCTACTGATTTTAATTTTTTGATATTAAATCATTCTTCAAATTTTTTATTATTTTGGATACTTATCATCGCTTTTTTAGTTAAATTGCCGGTGTATATTGGTCATTTATGACTTCCTAAGGCCCATGTTGAAGCTCCTGTAGCAGGTTCAATAATTTTAGCAGGAATTCTATTAAAATTAGGAGGATATGGCTTAATTCGAATTCTTCCTTTTATTGAGTACAGAATAATAGAATTTTCTTCTTTATTAATCTCTATCAGATTGGTTGGTGGTGTCATAGCATCAATAATTTGTTTACGTCAAACTGATTGTAAGTCATTAGTTGCATATTCTTCTGTAGCCCATATAGCATTAGTATTAGCGGGAATTACATTTAATTCTTATTTGGGGTTATCAGGGGCAATTGTTATTATAATTGCTCATGGTCTTTGTTCATCTGGTTTGTTTAGTTTAGTTGGAATAATCTATGAACGGATTTCTACTCGTAATATTATTTTAATTCGAAGCCTTATTGTGGTAGCTCCTTTAATAACCTTATGATGATTCTTATTTGGGATTAGAAATATGGCAGCCCCCCCAACAGCAAATTTAGTAGGGGAAATTTTTATTTTTATTTCTTCATTAAGTTGATTAAAAATAACCGCTGTTCTTATTGGTATCTTATCTTTTTTAGCAGGGGCTTATAATCTTTTTTTATTTGTTTCTACTCAACATGGAACTAGATTAGTAGGAATAAAATCTTTTCCTGAAACAAGATTTCGAGAACACCTTGTTTTATCTAATCATTTAATGCCCTTCCTGTTACTATTTGTTGTTTTAACTTCAACTTATACGTATTATTATAGTTTAAAAAAAATTCAGGTTTGTGGTACCTGAGATGTAGGCTTTACTAATAATCGTGGACAAGTTTCTTTATCAAAAAATTTCTTTTTTTCTAATAAATTTAATAGTAATTACTTGATTACTTGGAATCTACTTAAATTTAAATGAGACTTCAATTTTTGTTGAGTGGATTATGGGAGGGGGAATCGTAAATTTTAGAGCAACTATTTTACTTGACTATATAAGTTGTTTTTTTTTAAGAGTAGTTTTATGCATTTCTTCTAATGTTATTTGATACAGAAAAAGTTATATACATTCTGACCTAAATGCAAATCGATTTATTATATTAGTATTAGGATTCGTTATTTCTATAATACTTTTAATTGTCAGCCCCAATATTCTAAGAATTCTTTTGGGATGGGACGGCCTAGGATTAATTTCTTATTGTTTGGTTA
This sequence comes from Daphnia sinensis, assembly GCA_013167095.2. Taxonomy (NCBI): domain Eukaryota; kingdom Metazoa; phylum Arthropoda; class Branchiopoda; order Diplostraca; family Daphniidae; genus Daphnia; species Daphnia sinensis. The sequence continues at coordinate 26,772 of WJBH02000263.1, read as the reverse complement.
TTTACTACCCTTCAAAAAAATCTAGAAGTGCTGGGATACTAACGGTTCTTTCTAATCGTGTAGGAGATGTATGTATTTTACTTTCAATTGGTTGATTCACTTTAATAGGAGATTTTAATATCCTTTGTTGAAATTTGACTTCTACTTTAGATGAAACTTACTGACTACCTCTGTTAGTCATGATCGCTGCTATAACTAAAAGAGCTCAAATCCCTTTCTCTGCATGACTTCCTGCGGCAATAGCTGCTCCTACCCCTGTGTCAGCTCTAGTTCACTCATCTACATTAGTAACTGCTGGGGTTTACCTATTAATTCGATTTTCCTTCTTACTAGAATCGCAATGATCTTCTAGTTTAATGTTTATCTCTATAATAACTATATTTATATCAGGTATTGTTGCAATTTGTGAGTATGATTTAAAAAAAGTAATTGCTCTTTCTACTCTGAGTCAGCTAGGCATGATGATATTTGCAATTTCTCTTACCTTATACAAAGTAGCTTTTTTTCATCTTCTTTCTCATGCACTATTTAAAGCATTGTTATTCCTCTGTGCAGGAATTCTAATTCATGGAATTGGGGGGTCTCAAGATATACGTCATTTTGGAAGATTAGTAAAATCTTACCCTATAGTTGCAGTTTGTTTAAATTTAGCTAATTTTTCATTGTGTGGGATTCCTTTCTTAGCAGGATTTTATTCTAAGGATATAATTGTAGAATTAGCTTGTCAAAATTCTTGGGGTATGTTTATTGTGATTATAATATTTATATGTTTAGGACTAACTGTGTTATATTCAGTTCGTTTAGTATTTTTCAGCTTTTCTAATCTAAAAACTGGCGTTCCCCTGCAATCATTATGTGAAGAGGATAGTACTCTAGTATACCCAGTTGTAATTTTAACTTTAATCTCAATTTTATCAGGACCATCTTTAATATGATTAATATTTCCATACCCCTCTTTAATTCTTCTACCTCCTACTTTAAAATTAACAACAATTTTTGTTATCTCATTTTCCATTTTTTTGATAGTTGGACTAAGTCAAATTTCATTAACCCAACTAAATGAGTCTAATCAATTAACTTATTTAATTGGGGCAATATGATTTCTACCTTGAATTAGTGGTCAAAGAATAACGGGGGGGGTTATTTCTAAGAGAAACTATGTTATTAAAATTTTAGACCAAGGATGGTTAGAATATTACACATGTGTAGTTTCTTTCGATATCCCTAATAAAATTATTCCAGTTGTAACAAATACACAACAAAATAGTTTAAAAATTCATTTTATAGTATTTTTAATATGAATTCTATTATTAATTATTTTTATTTTATGTCCTTGTAGCTTAATATAAAGCATAGCACTGAAGATGCTAGGATGGTCCTAGACCCAGGGACAGCTATTAGAATAAAATTCATCTTTACAATGAAAATGTAATGTATTAGATTTATACTATAATTGCAGAAATGCAAACGGAATTAAACCGCTTAGAGTTAGAGTTAGCAGCTCTTCTCTTACTTTCACTTCCTTAGTTGGAATAAATTATTCTAAACTCCATTAACAGTGAAGTGCTGCCGACTTTAGCTTCAACTAAAGAATCTGGATTAATTAAAATCAAAGTTTAGGCCGAAACTAAATGTAACTTTTACTTCAGATTCTAAGGAAGGTCTAATAAGACACCTCTTGAATGCAAATCAAGTATTATATTTAACTACATCCCTAAAGTGCTCAATTTAAAGCTCCTTGCTTCCACTCATGAAATAAACCCAACAATAAAATTACAGTAAATAATATGAATACTTTGAATCAATTTAATAATACTGATTTAGTTAATCTAAATACTGCAGGAAGAAGTATAACAATTTCAACATCAAAAATTAAAAAGATGATTGTAATTAAAAAAAATCGAAGAGAAAATGGTAAACGAAAATTAGAATTACTATCAAATCCACACTCAAAAGGAGAAGACTTTTCTCGATTAAACTTAACTTTCTTTCTAAGAATAAGAGAAAGTCTAAGAACCACTAATATAATCAGTATGACTAAAGGTACAAAAATTATTAATTGAAAAATTATCTTCTCCATATCTGGACTTTTTGATTGGAAGTCAAATATACTAATTATATTAAGAAGATACCTAATTACCTCATCAATAAATAGAAATAAATAAAAACAATCAAACAACATCAACAAAATGTCAATATCAAGCAGCAGCCTCAAAACCAAAATGATGTGTACTTGAAAAATGATTAAGTATCTGCCGAAAAAGACAAACTAAAAGAAATGTTGTCCCAATAATAACATGAAGTCCATGGAATCCTGTTGCTACAAAAAATGTTGAACCGTAGACTGCATCTGCAATAGAAAAAGGAGCCTCATAATATTCTAAAGCCTGTAATGAAGTAAAATATAATCCCAAAAATACAGTTAATATTAAACCTTGTACACCTTGAGTATAATTATTTTCTATTAAAGCATGATGTGCCCAAGTTACTGTGACACCTGACGCTAGTAAGATAGCTGTATTTAATAGGGGAATTTGAAATGGATTGAATGGCTTAATTCCTGCTGGAGGTCAAGAACTTCCTAATTCTACTGCAGGAGCTAAACTTCTATGAAAAAAAGCTCAAAAAAAAGATAAAAAAAATAAAACCTCTGAGGCAATAAATAAAATTATCCCCCAACGCAATCCAACCCCGACCTGAACTGTGTGAAGCCCTTGATATGTACCTTCACGAATAACATCTCGTCATCACTGAATTATAATTAAACTTGTAGTAAAAAGACCAATTAAAACTAAATCTATATTAAATGTATGAAACCACTTCACTAAACCAGATACTAGTCTTATTACTCTGAATGCTCTTAATAAAGGTCAGGGACTTTTATCAACTAAATGATAAGGATGATTTATAAAATTTGACATTAAACAACTTCTCTAGAATATAGGGTTGCTAAAACAGCAAAAACATATGATTGAATAATAGCTACAGCTCTTTCTAAAGTCAATAACAAGATTTGTGTAATTAATAAAATTGATAATAAAGAAGAAGAAATAGAAGGGCCTTGATTCCCTAATAATACTAAAAGAAGATGGCCTGCAATTATATTAGCTGCTAAACGTACCGCAAGAGTTCCAGGACGAATAACATTACTGATAGTTTCAATTAAAACTATAAAAGGCATTAAGACACCTGGGGTACCTAATGGTACAAGGTGGGCTAGTATATGTCGTGTGTGATTTAATCAACCATAAATTATAAAAGATAATCATAAAGGCATAGCTAGACTTAAAGTCATAGCAAGATGACTAGAAGCAGTAAACACATATGGTGCCAATCCTAATAAATTATTAAATAAAATAAATATGAATAATGAAATAAAAATCAGTGTGTGCCCTTGCGAAGAAGATGGCCCAACTAAAGTTTTGAATTCCAAATGAAGTTGATTAACAACCATAGAAAATATCTTAGAGTATCGATTAGATTGAAGTCAATAAGTTCAAGGAATTAGGAATAATCCTAATAAAGACGCTCTTCAATTTAAAGGTAAGTTTAAAGCTGCTGCAGGATCAAAAATAGAAAATAAATTTGCTATCATTTTCAATTACAAGAAGAAGTCTCAGTATTAGTATAATTAGAATCCTCAGGACTTAATTGGATAGTGTATTTAAAAAAATACATTAAAACAATGAAGAACATAAAAAGTGAAATGAAAGTTAAAAATAAAAGTACTCAATTTATAGGTCAAATTTGTGGCACAAAGAAATACTATCCCAAGTAATTTTAGCATGACAAGCTAATGTTATTTGTTTAACTAATTTCTCTCATCAAAGTCAATCGTTAACTGACATAACTAAGCTTAAGAGGCTTTTGCTTACTTTAAGCTATTTGATGAAAAAGATTTAACTCAAGTTAAAAAATCTACTGGATTAATAGCCTCCACACTGATAGGTATAAAACTATGATTAGCTCCACAAATTTCTGAACATTGCCCATAAAAAACCCCAGGTCGATTAAAAAATACATTTAGTTGATTTAGTCGACCTGGAATAGCATCAGCCTTAATCCCTAGACTAGGAATAGTTCAAGAATGAATAACATCTGCTGCAGTAACTAAAAGTCGAATCTGAGTTAAATAAGGTAAAATAACTCGGTTATCAACTTCCAACAAACGAAATTCTGCTAAATCTAATCTATTTGTAGGGATTATATAGGAATCGAATTCAATGTCATTAAAATCTGAATATTCATAACTTCAATATCATTGATGACCTACTGTTTTTAATGTTAAACTAGGCTCAGTAGTTTCATCAATTAAATAAAGCAAACGTAAGGAAGGGAGGGCTAAAATAATTAAGATAACTGCAGGTAAGACTGTCCAAATAATCTCAATTATCTGACCATCTAAAAGATAACGATTCACGAATTTATTAACTATCAATCTAATTATAAAGTATCCTACTAAGGTTGTAATTAAAATTAAAATCAATAAAGCATGATCATGAAAAAAAATTAATTGTTCTATTAAAGGAGATGCACTATTTTGAAATCCAATTTGAGCCCATGTTGACATTTTCTAATGGAAAGATTTTAACTTTCATTTTTAGAGCTTAAATCTAAGGCACTAATCTGCCACATTAGAATTGTGAAATAAAAACTAACTCATTGTAACTATGTTCTGCTGGAGGAAAAGAGTGGTGTCATTCAATAGAAGTAGAGAGATGTGTAGCAAAAAGCACAGGTCGTAAGCTAATCAGCGATTCCCAGATAATAAAAATAAAACCTAAAGTTGCAACAAAAGAGATCATCGAACCAACAGAAGATACTACATTTCAACTTATATAAGCATCAGGATAGTCAGAGTATCGTCGAGGCATTCCTGCTAATCCTAAAAAATGCTGGGGGAAAAAAGTAAGATTTACACCAATAAATATAATTAAAAAATGAATTTTTAATCATGTTCTATGTAAAGTTAATCCTGTAAATAAAGAATATCAATGAGCAACCCCGGCAAAAATAGCAAATACAGCTCCCATAGAAAGAACATAATGGAAATGAGCAACAACATAATAAGTATCATGTAAAATAATATCAATTCTAGAATTAGCTAAAACAACCCCGGTCAAACCTCCGACTGTAAATAAAAAGACAAATCCAGCAGCCCATAAAAGAGAAGGAGAAAATACTAATTGTGTACCATGAAGTGTTCCTAATCATCTGAAAATCTTAATTCCTGTCGGAACTGCAATAATCATAGTAGCTGCGGTAAAATATGCTCGAGTATCAACATCCATACCTACAGTAAACATATGATGAGCCCAAACTACAAATCCTAAGACCCCAATAGCTAATATAGCGTAGATTATCCCTAAGGTTCCAAAAGCTTCCTTTTTTCCTCTCTCATGACTAATAATATGCGAAATTATCCCAAACCCAGGAAGAATTAAAATGTAAACTTCAGGATGACCAAAAAATCAAAATAAATGTTGATATAAAATAGGATCCCCCCCTCCAGCAGGATCAAAAAAAGAAGTATTTAAATTACGGTCAGTTAATAGCATAGTAATAGCTCCAGCTAATACTGGTAAACTTAATAGAAGTAAAAGTGCTGTGATACCTACAGCTCATACAAATAAAGGAATACGATCTAATGTTATACCATTAGATCGTATATTAATAATAGTAGTAATAAAATTTACTGCCCCTAAAATAGAAGAAATACCGGCAAGATGTAAAGAAAAAATACTTAAATCTACAGAAGCTCCAGCATGAGCAATTCCAGCAGATAACGGAGGGTAAACAGTTCACCCGGTTCCAGCCCCGCTTTCGACTGCCCCCCCTACTAATAAAAGAGTTAGTGCAGGAGGTAAAAATCAAAAACTTAAATTATTTAAACGAGGGAAAGCCATATCTGGGGCCCCTAATATTAAAGGCACTAACCAATTTCCAAATCCTCCAATTATAATAGGCATGACCATAAAAAAAATTATAACAAATGCGTGAGCGGTAACAATAACATTATAAATCTGATCATCCCCAATTAAACTTCCTGATTGCCCCAACTCCGCTCGAATAAGTAAACTTAATGCAGTACCAACCATTCCTGATCAAATACCAAACATAAAATATAAAGTCCCAATGTCCTTATGATTAGTTGAAAATAACCAACGTCGCAATAGTTTAATGGCTGAGTTTAAGCATTAGATTGTAAATCTAATTACGAGAATATTTCTCTTAAACTAAGATAGAATAGTTTAAAAAAAACTTTTAAATTGCAAATTTAAAAATGAGATTCACTCTTCTATTTAGAATTTAAGACTATTCTTAATTAAAGCTTTGAAGGCTTTTAGTTTTATTAACTTAAAATTCTAAATAAATAAAAACAAAAATAACCCAAAAATAGACAAAGACAGTGTAAATGTAATTAAATTATTTAAAGAATATGTAAAATTCAAAAATAATAAATTTGTTCTATTTATAATAAAAGATGAGAATATTATTCGCAAATAAAAAAATAGAGTAAATAATCTGGCTAAAATCATAAAAAATCTAAAAAAATATCACCCAACTCTAATAGTATTTTGTAAAATTAATCATTTAGGTAGAAACCCCAAAAAAGGAGGAAGACCCCCCAATGATAAAATTGATAAAAATATAAAAATTTGCTTTGAAGAGCTAAAATTTACTAAAACAAATTCATTAATATGAGAAATATTAAATGTGTCAAAAATCAAAATTACAGGTAATAGAACAACTATATAAATAAAAAAATACAATACACCTAATCACAAATCAAAAGACAAACTAACTAAAAGTCATCCTAAATTATTAATTGAAGAAAAAGTTATTAATAAACGCGTTCTAGTCTGAACTAAACCTAGTAACCCCCCAACACATAGGGACAAAATAATTAGTGTATCTATTAATCCTAAGTCATACTCAATAAATCCCCATAAAATCAATAAAGGATTAATTTTCTGAACAGTTAATAAAATAAATAAACATAACCATCTTAAAGTCTCAGCCACACTGAGTATTCAACTGTGGAAAGGGGCAGCCCCTAATTTAATAGCTAAGCCACATAACAAGATAAGATTACCTAAAATCATAAAATCAAAGAAGAAAAAAAAAGCTCTTAAAATAATTAAGATTGAAGCCAAAGTCTGAGTCAAAAAATATTTGACAGAGGCTTCACTGATAATTCTTAATTTCTTATTTAACATAATAGGCAAAAATACCAAAGTGTTGAGCTCCAAACCAACTCACGAAATTAAAAAAGAAGGAGAGGACATCACCAAAAAGATACTTGAAAAAATTCTCATAAATATTAAAATTAAAGAAGGAGAAAGTCACATTAGAAAGGAGGTATGAACCTATAAATGGGGCATGAACCCACTAGCTTTATTTAGCTTACCTGTCCTTACATGTTAATGTAAATGCATAGAAGATTTTGATTCTTCCAGTTTTGGTGTAATTCCATTACATGTAGTTAACTTCTAAACAAACTTTTAAGAAAATAAAACCAAAAAGAACATATCAAAAGTAGTTTGGGCAAAACTATTGCATAATTTACCGTATCGAGATAATCCTTTTCTTCAGGCACCAAACTTTATACATCCCACACAAGAAAATGTGTTCCTAATTTAAACTAATTTTAAAAGACATTTTTAATAAGTATTATTAAATATTTGTACTCCCCACATGTTACTCTTACCCACCATGTGGTTTTTTATTTTCTAAAAGTTTTCAAAATTTTTGTTAAAAAAATCAACATTTTTTTCTAGAAAAAACAAATGTTAAACAGAATTACCAAAATTTAAGTATTTTGGCACTAAAAAGTTTCAACTTTTTTTCTCATACTTTTAGTTGGTACAATTACTACTACTCATAATGAAATCCAGCGCTACAATGTAAAAAATTGTTTGAAAATAAAAAACCACATATCAAAAGTACAAGGCAAAAAATGGGTGTTTTTGACGAAATTTATACTTTTTTTATGTTAGTTTTAAACGACATTTGATAAAAAAAAAGGGGCTTTTCTTCCATCTGCAGTGAAGTTTGATAAAAGTTTATATTAAAGACCTAGAGTCTAGAGGTGATTTAATTCTCTTTAAAGACCTCGGATTAATCTTATTAATTATAAAGAGGAGTTCTTCTCCCCCGTAGATGAGGCACTTCTGTGCCTTGGGGGAAGAACTCTCCTACTGAATGATATTTATAGGGAGGGGGATCGAGAGAAGAATTTTTAATACTTAGGGGAATATTAATAAATAAAAAGAAAAAAGAAATAGTATTGACCAGAGTCTGGAAAATGATTTATATATATATGATAAATGATTTATAGAGAGAGGTGATTTAATTCTCTTAAAGACCTCGGATTAATCTTATTAATTATAAAGAGGAGTTCTTCTCCCCCGTAGATGAGGCACTTCTGTGCCTTGGGGGAAGAACTCTCCTACTGAATGATATTTATAGGGAGGGGGATCGAGAGAAGAATTTTTAATACTTAGGGGAATATTAATAAATAAAAAGAAAAAAGAAATAGTATTGACCAGAGTCTGGAAAATAGTCCCTAAGTATTAAAAATTCTTCTCTCGATCCCCCTCCCTATAAATATCATTCAGTAGGAGAGTTCTTCCCCCAAGGCACAGAAGTGCCTCATCTACGGGGGAGAAGAACTCCTCTTTATAATTAATAAGATTAATCCGAGGTCTTTAAAGAGAATTAAATCACCTCTCTCTATAAATCATTTATCATATATATATAAATCATTTTCCAGACTCTGGTCAATACTATTTCTTTTTTCTTTTTATTTATTAATATTCCCCTAAGTATTAAAAATTCTTCTCTCGATCCCCCTCCCTATAAATATCATTCAGTAGGAGAGTTCTTCCCCCAAGGCACAGAAGTGCCTCATCTACGGGGGAGAAGAACTCCTCTTTATAATTAATAAGATTAATCCGAGGTCTTTAAAGAGAATTAAATCACCTCTAGACTCTAGGTCTTTAATATAAACTTTTATCAAACTTCACTGCAGATGGAAGAAAAGCCCCTTTTTTTTTATCAAATGTCGTTTAAAACTAACATAAAAAAAGTATAAATTTCGTCAAAAACACCCATTTTTTGCCTTGTACTTTTGATATGTGGTTTTTTATTTTCAAACAATTTTTTACATTGTAGCGCTGGATTTCATTATGAGTAGTAGTAATTGTACCAACTAAAAGTATGAGAAAAAAAGTTGAAACTTTTTAGTGCCAAAATACTTAAATTTTGGTAATTCTGTTTAACATTTGTTTTTTTCTAGAAAAAAATGTTGATTTTTTTAACAAAAATTTTGAAAACTTTTAGAAAATAAAAAACCACATGGTGGGTAAGAGTAACATGTGGGGAGTACAAATATTTAATAATACTTATTAAAAATGTCTTTTAAAATTAGTTTAAATTAGGAACACATTTTCTTGTGTGGGATGTATAAAGTTTGGTGCCTGAAGAAAAGGATTATCTCGATACGGTAAATTATGCAATAGTTTTGCCCAAACTACTTTTGATATGTTCTTTTTGGTTTTATTTTCTTAAAAGTTTGTTTAGAAGTTAACTACATGTAATAAAGTTTGAATCTGGCTTTCGTTTTGTTTTAAATTAAATCTATATATCATTAAGAAATTTTAAGAGTAGTACTAGTAGTAGATAATCTTAGGAAACAATTGTATTTGGACCTAGTTAAATTTATAAGATTGACTAAAATCGTGCCAGCCGTCGCGGTTAGACGAAGAATCTAAATGAAATAATTTATTATTCAATTAACAGTAGATAAGTTAGAGTAAATTTATCTTCTTTCTTAGGTGAAATTTATATAAGGGGAAAAAATATCTTTATTTATTTGTAGGGATTGTTAAGTGAAGACTCAAAACCAGGATTAGATACCCTGTTATTCTTTATTATATTTAATAGGGTAGTAAAAGTTATTCTTCAAACCCAAAGATTTTGGCGGCATTCTAACCAAACAGAGGAGCTTGTCTTATAATCGATAATCCCCGTTTTATCTTACCTTTATTTGTTTAGCTTGTATACCTCCGTTGTCAGATTACTCTAAAAGGATGTTTTCTAGAAAAATTATTTTTTTACTTCAGGTCAAGGTGCAGTTTATGTAAAGGGAATGGTGAGCTACAATTCTAATAAGAACACGGATTTTAATTTAAATTTTGATTGAAGGTGGATTTGTTAGTAAATTTATTTTAGGAAAATAAATCGAATAAGGCAATAGAATGTGTACATATCGCCCGTCACTCTCCTTTTAAGAGGAGATAAGTCGTAACAAAGTAGATGTACTGGAAAGTGTATCTAGAAAGTGATAAGGAGCTTGATTAGTTAAGCAATTCATTTACATTGAATTTATATTCGTGCAAATCGGATCTTATTAAAATTTTTATTTAGTTAAATAAAATATGAGAATCATCTTTAAATTAAAATGTAAGAGTATCAATGCTAATGAAATTATTTAAAACTTATAGTTAAGAGTACTGTGAAGGATAATTGAAAGAATAGAAATTTATTAAAAAGAAGATATTAAAAATCGTACCTTGTGTATCAGGGTTGAGTAAAATTATACCAAGATAGGAATATCCCGAAATTAAGCGCGTAATGTTTTTAATAAATTGGTTGTATCAAAAATCTTTTGAATATAGACATAGGGTGAAAGGCCATTCGAGCTTTTTTATCTGGTTTCATGAAAAATGAATTTAATTCGGTTAATTTTAGTTTACTATTATGTCTGAAAATCTTAATTAAAATTATTAAAGTTTTAGAGGGATGAGCTTCTATAACAACTAGTATAATAAAATTATTTTTAAAAATGGGTTTAGGTTTAATAATGTCCTTAAATATAAAGTTTGTTATAATTTACATTTTTATAAAAAATATTTTTACTTATTTACTTTTTTATCATGATATTGAAATTAATAAAAAATTTTAAGTAATAATGCTCAAATTAGTAGAGTAATTGTGTATATTTAATTTATTAAATTAATGTATAATTTTATTAAATTATAGTTATTTTAAAGGAACTCGGCAAATATATTTTCCGCATGTTTATCAAAAACATCTCTTTTTGACACATAAAAAGTACCGTCTGCTCAATGCAATTTGTAAATAGCCGCAGTATTCTGACTGTGCTAAGGTAGCATAATCATTAGTCTTTTAATTGAAGGCTGGTATGAATGACGAGACGAGAAAATAGCTGTCTCTAAAATAAATCTTGAATTTTATTTCTAAGTGAAAAAGCTTAGATAATTTTAAAGGACGATCAGACCCTTTGGAGCTTTATTTATTTTAAATTTTAATTTATTTTAGATTATTGAATGAATAATAAATTTTGTTGGGGCGACAGAGAGTAATAAATATCACTCTTTTTTTTAAACAATTATAATTGAAAAATTGATCCTTAAAGTAAGATTAAAAGACTAAGTTACCCTAGGGATAACAGCGTAATCTTCTTGGAGAGTTCAAATCGATAAGAAGGTTTGCGACCTCGATGTTGGATTAAGAGATTGACAAGGTGCAGAAGTTTTGTTGGAAAGTCTGTTCGACTTTTAATTTCTTACATGATCTGAGTTCAAACCGGCGTGAGCCAGGTTGGTTTCTATCCTTAAAATTATTTTGACCCTTTTAGTACGAAAGGATTGAAGGGTTGGGATTATTCTTTAAATTAAGAAATAAATTAAAATTTTTAAATAGTTGTGTTAGTCTGACAGAAAATGTACTAGATTTAGGATCTACTTATGTAGGTGTTAGCCCTACGACTAATTTTCATGATTCAATTAATAATGTTATTAATCCTAGTTATTTGTGTTTTAGTTGGGGTAGCTTTTTTTACTTTATTTGAACGAAAGCTTTTAGGTTACATTCAACTACGGAAAGGGCCTAATAAAGTAGGGCTAGTCGGGATTTTGCAACCATTTGCGGATGCTATTAAGTTATTTTCAAAAGAACATTTACCCCCCTCTTATTCAAATTACTTGCCCTTTTTAATAGCACCGTGTTTAAGTTTAGGGTTAGCTTTATTAGTGTGGACAAGAACACCTTCTGATTTTAATTTGCTCTCGTTTGGAATAAGTGTTTTATTTTTTTTATGTTGTATAAGATTAGGGGTTTATAGTTTATTAGCAGCCGGTTGAAGTTCAAATTCTAAATATTCTTTATTTGGAGCTTTACGAGGGGTTGCACAGACTATTTCTTATGAGGTAAGCTTAGTTTTAATTTTATTGACTCCTTTACTAGTAATTTTAGGTTACGAGTTAAGTTTGTTTTCTTACTTCCAGTCAAAAATATGATTTATTTTATTATTTCCTTTTAATTCGATTATTTGGTTAATCTCCTGCCTTGCAGAGACTAATCGAACTCCTTTTGATTTCGCGGAGGGGGAATCTGAACTTGTGTCGGGTTACAATACAGAGTATAGAAGAGGAGGATTTGCTTTAATTATATTAGGTGAATATACAAGAATTTTATTTATATCTTTCCTTTTTGTTTTGATTTTCCTTGGGGGAAGAACTGGGTTTAGATTCGTATTTAAATTAATAATATTAGCCTTTATTTTTGTCTGGGTTCGTGGAACTCTCCCCCGTTTTCGATATGATAAACTTATATATTTAGCTTGGAAATCTTTTTTACCTTTTTCTCTTGTTTATTTAATCTTTATGGGGGGAATTTTAATTTTATTATTTAGTTAGAGGAAAGAATGTTAAAAGATTTGAACTTTTATATCTTGTTTTCAAAACAAGCACCTTTATTAGGTTAAACAATCTATTTGATAAGGAAGTCCCACATTTTTAATGTTAAAGGGGCTAAAATAAAATAGCTAAAATAAATAACCGTAAATAGTTGTCCAATAAATACATAAGGATCTTCAACAGGTTTAGCCCCGATTCATGTTAAAATGAACACAGTACCTACTATTGTTCAAAATAGAAACTTGTTTAGAGGATAAAATCTTAGACCACGAAAATTACTCTTATGTCACAATGGTAAGATTGCTAGAATTAAAATAGATATAAGTAAAGCAATAACTCCTCCTAATTTATTAGGAATCGAACGAAGAATGGCGTATGCAAATAAGAAATACCACTCAGGTTGAATATGCACAGGAGTAACTAGAGAGTTGGCGGGGTTAAAATTTTCTGGATCTCCTAAAAGATTGGGGTTAAGAAGAGTTAAAAGAACTAAAATACTTAATATAATTAGAAATCCTACTAAATCTTTAATTGTAAAATAAGGGTGAAAAGGAATTTTATCACTCTCTCTGTTTAATCCTAGAGGATTATTTGAACCAGTTTGATGAAGGAAAAGTAGATGAATTATTACTACAGCTGCAATAATAAAAGGAATCAGAAAATGGAATGTGAAAAATCGATTTAGAGTTGCATTATCTACAGCGAATCCTCCTCATACTCATTGTACTACCATATCTCCAACATACGGAACTGCTGAGAGGAGATTAGTAATTACTGTTGCCCCTCAGAAAGATATTTGCCCTCATGGCAATACGTATCCTATAAATGCTGCTCCTATAGTTAGTAATAATAGAGCAATCCCGGAGAACCAGGTGAAAATATATAAATAAGACCCATAAAATATACCTCGACCTACGTGAAGGTACAGACAAATGAAAAAAAAAGAAGCTCCATTTGCATGGATGGTACGTAGAAGTCATCCATAATTAACATCTCGAATAATATGAATAACTCTTGAGAATGCTAAATCTACGTGAGGGGTGTAGTGTATAGCTAAAAACAACCCTGTTAAAATTTGAGTAGCTAAGCATAATCCTAAAAGAGAGCCAAAATTTCACCAAGCTGAAATATTCGCGGGTGCTGGTAAATCGACAAGGCATTGTTTATAATTTTAATTAAAGGATGAGTTGAACGAAGAGTTGCCATTAGTGCGCACGAAGGGATGAAGAGTCAGATTTGGTAATATTAACAACTACAATGAGAGTTAAAAGAAGATAAAATACAAGAAATACTGTAACTCCCCCCAAATCTAAAGAATACAAAGAATTCAACCATATTAATCCTTCATTATTATTTGATTTAACTGACAGAACTCCTTCTCTTTCTGTTGTTCAAAAAAATAAATTAGAATAAAATAGGGTAAAAAAAAGTATTATAATGCTTCCAAATAATATTTTTAGGATATTTTTTTTTGGAAAACAATTCATTTGAAGCCAGTAAAGAAATATAAATAAAAATTACAAGAAGCCCCCCCAACAGCACTAAAATTAAGATATATGACAGTCAAAAATTAGCGGACAATATTCCTAAAGTTACTGCTATAAAAATAGTTAGAATAAGGATGGTTAATCCTATTCTTAAAGGGTGAGTTAGTCTTGGAAAAATTCTTGCTAGTATAATCATAATGGCTGAAAGAATTAATTGAATAAAATCTCAAAAAGTAGTTTAATAAAAATTTAAGCTTTGGAGCTTAAGATGTAGGTATCTATCTTTTTGATGTCTTAAAATTAACATTATCTTTGGTTTACAAGACCAATGTTTTAATTTAAACTATTAAGACTAAATGAGACATTTTTTGTTAAATCCTATTATTATTTTTTTATTCTTGGGAACTTTAATTTTTATAATTAGATTTATTTCTAAACGAAAGCATTTGTTGGCCACACTTTTAAGATTAGAAGGTTTAATACTAATATTGTTTGGTGTAGTTTATTGTGTATCTACCTTCTACTTTAGCTTCTTAAATTTTGTTTTGGTGTTTTTGACATTGACAGCTTGCGAAGGTGCTCTAGGTTTAAGCTTGCTCGTAGTAATTGTTCGGACCCACGGAAGTGACCATTTTAACTCTTTAAATTTTCTTCAGTGCTAATGTTAAAATTCGGATTATGTTGTTTAAGTTTAATTTTTTTACTAAACCAATGATTTTATTAGTTGTGACTACCCTTGTTTTATGTTTTGTATGAGTGATTTCTATAATAAATTTTAATTTGGGGGTTGTTAATATAATACATTTAGATTATTTGACCTTTTTTTTAGGTGGGTTATCTTTATGAATTACTAGTCTTATGGTTATAATAAGATTTTATATTAAGTTCTCTAAAAATTTTTTTTGAAATGTTCGGGAGCTTAATTATAATAATGTTATTTTTTTAATTATCAGATTTAGAACTTCAAATCTTTTATGTTTTATATTACATTTGAAAGAACTTTAATTCCTATTTTTTTAATAATTATAGGGTGAGGGTACCAACCAGAACGAGTCAGAGCTTCTTACTATCTTTTATTTTATACTTTGACAGCTTCATTACCTTTATTACTAGGGATCTTATGAATTAATTCTGAATATTTTTCTACTGATTTTAATTTTTGATATTAAATCATTCTTCAAATTTTTTATTATTTTGGATACTTATCATCGCTTTTTAGTTAAATTGCCGGTGTATATTGGTCATTTATGACTTCCTAAGGCCCATGTTGAAGCTCCTGTAGCAGGTTCAATAATTTAGCAGGAATTCTATTAAAATTAGGAGGATATGGCTTAATTCGAATTCTTCCTTTTATTGAGTACAGAATAATAGAATTTTCTTCTTTATTAATCTCTATCAGATTGGTTGGTGGTGTCATAGCATCAATAATTTGTTTACGTCAAACTGATTGTAAGTCATTAGTTGCATATTCTTCTGTAGCCCATATAGCATTAGTATTAGCGGGAATTACATTTAATTCTTATTTGGGGTTATCAGGGGCTTGTTATTATAATTGCTCATGGTCTTTGTTCATCTGGTTTGTTTAGTTTAGTTGGAATAATCTATGACGGATTTCTACTCGTCTAACTTTTTAATTCGAAGCCTTACGTGGTGTCGATTAAAGACGACACCGTCATCAAATGTTCTCTACCAATTTTTGCTTTTTATATAGTAAACGATCGGATATAATGATTAGTTCAAAAAGTTCACGCACGTTATAGGAGCCCCAGCAACAGGTACGCACGCTCTTACACGCAATTGCCTTCAGGTGACTATACGTGGCGAGAGAGTGCGGGTTAGACAGAGAGAGTCTTTTTAACAACTCGCGGTCCGCAACGGTATATTTCTCTTTCTTGAACTTGTTGCCGAAAACAAAAAGGAAACGCACATTTTACGAGTTAGAAATATGTTCAAGGTTGAAACACACACACACACACAAAAAGTGTTGGATATCGTGCAGTTTCTCGTGAGTCTATGCTGGTCATTATTGACTTATAGGGCCTGGTGGATATCGTCTGTACCATCACATATAAATATTAAATTGAACTAAAAGTTAACTAGTTTGTTGTTGTTGTTTGGTTGCAGGACAGACGTGGGAGTTAACGGTTTCGCCCCGTGCACGGCCACTAGTCGCTCGGACGACGCACCTGTTGCTATCGTGAACGTCCACCGTGGTAAACCGGTGATGACCAGTTACAGTCTTCCCACCCTCGCAAGTTCGAAAAACAAAAGAATGAACGAAACGAAGATGCTCCGTGAAAAAAACAAAGAACAATGACATTGCGCATTTCAAAAAGAAATATCGAACGAAAATGCGGGTCGTTTCGGTCCACTGAGCAGCATCCGCAACAGCAGTGGACCACACGCGCCTAACTGTATATCTTTTTCCAGTAACAAGGTGATTACACACCGTAGTTTTTTTTTTGTTGAAGAAAACAACAACAATTCAATTTTTTTTTTTTCTTCGTTCATTTAAAGATTTTTTGCGTGGGGGGAATGGATGCTTGTTAATGAAAAAGATAACGAACGGGATAGAGAACTTGTTGTGGCCCATCAGCGTGCGGTGGGGTACGACCACAATAGACACTCCACGAAGGAGTTTGTCCAGCCGATGAGAACCATGGGAAAACAAAAGACGATCGAATCCAACATTTTTTGTCAACACACGATGGGAAAACTAAAAGGGTTGGACAGAAGCTGGGAAATGGACGTTCTATTGCGCTGACGGTCAGAAACAATTGACGCCGCACCGGTTCATGGAACCTTTAAGGGGCGGCCGTGCTTGCCAGATGCGCTAGCAGCCGGGTCTGCTAGACTTTTAATCATTTCATAATCTCAGTCTTCTTTTTCCGGGTTCCATGCGTCTGAATAACATATTCCAAGACCCGTTTGAAATGAAAGCAACGGTTTCGCTTCAAGTCCTTTCCTTCTATGTTGAATGTTTAAAATAAAGAAAAGGTAGGGACGCCTTGCTATAATCAGACGCACAATCTGTCGGATTTTTTTTTTAAGTCTTTAGTAATGTATAACTTGTTTCTGAAAGTCACAGAGCTTTTTTTGACGGTCAAGGTTTTGTGTTTCCGCACTTGCGGAAAGACCATCGGGCGCAGGTAAAACACGTCCACCGTTTTACACCTGTGTAATCTTGGTGAGAGCAACGAACCGATTTATTTCCCTTGTTTAACGAGCAAATTTTCTAAAGACAAGTGAACTGACTCGTGTTAGTTTGCAATGAAAGTGTTTCTTTTGAACGCTTGTAAAAAAAAAAATCGGATTAAAGAACGATGAGAGTATCACGATAATGTGACACAATGTCACACGTAGGAAGTTCACGATCCCGAAAGAAGTTGACCTTTATGTGATAACTTCAACCCTGAACTTGGGCTTTTTCATATTTCTTATAATTCGTGTGGATGTCACGATGAAGATTGTCAAGTGTAATCTGGCCCCCTCTTTCCCTCTGACCCACCCTCACTTTTCGTCTTCGTGAATAATCCGATGGACTGGCGGGAGTCACTTAAGACAAACGGATGTGCACTCGTTGGGGCCAATTCGTACGTGAAGATCATCACGATCGTTCGTGATCTTAAAAAAAAAAGAACTTTTGTTTTTTCTTTGGCTTCAGATTTCGCCCCTTTATTTTCGCTCATCTAATTGTATTTCTTTATTCTAATTCTTTATGATGTGTTGTTCTCATCGCAACAGGTTGCGTCAAACGTGTGGACTTTTACGAAGCCGACACAAACAGTTATGTAGAAAAACCGGCTGGTGCGATTCCGTTGTTTTTAGTTGACAATTTTTGTGTTCGTTGCCATAAAAAGGGCCACAAATTCAGGTTCAAAGTTAATTTAATCAACCTCGTTTTTCGCCCCATCTGTCCTCATATAAAAACGAGATTCGCAATTCAACAAGATGAAGCTAATTTTTGGCTGTGAGAGAGCAACAAAAGAAAAACGTTAAAGCAACACCCAATCGTTGGCTCCACCCGTAAAGGTAAATGACCGTACACAGGTGTATAACTCAACGCCATAGAACTAATATAACACGCGAAAATCTTTTTTTCAGTAAACGTAATACGTCTTGCCTGTATAACGGTTAAACTCCCCTCTTTCAATCAAGATGGCTATACCTGTTGGAGTGTCTTCTTTATTTCTACCTCTCAGTGATTTTTGTCCAAAAGATGTGCGCAAGGGGGAGAAGATCTTCCGTAACATTACACCGCTATCTTTGCAGGTACCGTTGGTTTTTAGAGGGACCGACAACAACAAGAAAATCCCAGACTAGCCTATCGAGATCTGGAAAACTCGAAAATAAACGAGCCACACTGGGGAAGGTAAAAAAACGAAGGGAGCGAACCAAATTTGAAAAAAAAAATATATATGGTGGAATACGAAAATGGAAGACCTATAGACGCACACACGCACCTTGTTATAAAACTGTACGTGTGTGTGTGAGTGGAAAAGGGGAACATAAAAAGGAAATAACAGGAGGGTTCTGCTGCTATCCAAGGGCTAACGGCACTTGTGAAAAGAGGAAGACCCACGACACGCTTGAGGAATGCTTTCTCGTATATTTCTTTAAAAAAAGAAAATAGAGTTTTTCACCCACCCCTCTATGCATGGACATTTGAGACTTACAATCCTGACCTAAAAAAAAGGAAGAAAAAATCCTATCCCAAATAACGATAACCAAATGGGTCTTCATTCTCTACACCGGGGCTTGTTTGGATAACCTTTATTTTTTCTTTCCTTAAATCCCAACGTAAGAAAACTCAAAATTCTTTTATGTCCCTTTTGTTAAATTCAAAAAAAAAATAAGAAGCTTGAACGATGCCGCGGGATTGCATACATAAATACAGCACACCGGTATAATCATAGAGCTCCTTTCAACAACAACCGAAACAGAAAAGAGAGGAATGTTGATGACTACTTGTGTTGTATACCTGGGAAAAGAAGCCTCAAGTGCTTATACCTTTCTTACCCTCCATACCCTCCCACCTTTATCCTCTATTTTTTTTTTTCAACTCATCTTTTGATGATTGTTCCAACAACTATGTGTCCAGAAGTCAAGTTGTGACCCAGATACTCTCAATCTTTGTCAGAGGCGGAAATCGACATTCTTTTTAAACTACTAACCTGAGAAGCTAAACAGGTTCTTTATTTTATTTATTTCGATCCCCACACCCCGAGGTCCAGTTTCATCACACAGACACGAAAGAAAAAAAAAAACGTAATAGGATTTACGCCAAAGGGAGAGGTAAAAAAAGAATTAAGAAATAGCGGTCAATCTCGTGTTGCATCCCCTTCCTCCAAACGTACGGTACTTAAAAACAAATACACCCCCCTCAATTGCTGTAACGTACAAGGACAATTCAAATTCAAAAAGGACATCCTTACCTTCTTTTATGTGCGAATAAGGCGATGAAGCTCAAGGGCGATCCGACTTGTGACAATCAAACGTGTGTAGAATGGCACTCCGTACGAAGGAGGTGAGGGAATAACAAACCGATAATCAAAAACTTAACGAAGTTAAATGCCAAAAGAAAAGGGACTTGAAGAGACTTTTGGAAAGGGAGCTGCTAGAAAACACTTGCACCGGTCGAAGCGATCCGAAGACGACTGCCACTATTCGATGCCGCTGCTAGGTGTATGAACCGTTTGCCCGTTGCGTCTTCCTCCATGAAAACAGCTGCAGGTGCAAAAGCCCTGCGGACGTGGGAGGAGCCGCACAAGGAGGAAAAAAAAACAATTGAAGACGATGAGAGGCTTCTTACCTCTAGGCGGAGAAGAGAGTTTCTAGCGGACTTTCGCCTCACTGGTTATTACACCAGCCTTGACCGTCGCTTGTTTTTTTTCATTTTAGTGCTGCCCAGCAGCATGTTGCACACACGCTGGCCAATAAGGCGAATAATGTCCGTACAGGTGGCGCAAAACACTTCGGCGAATCTTTAAAAAGGAAAGGTTTTTTTTTGTTTTTTTTTTTCGAACTCGGCGTCTAGACGAATGCGTGAGGCTTTACGTGCGTCCTCTTCATTGGATTTCTAATCTAAAGCACAGCGTGATCTGGTCCGGCGGATGATGTATTTTTTAAAAAATTCATACATTTTTCTCGATGATGTCATTTGGAATTGAAACGTGGCGAGCGAATTGCCAACACGTATATATAAAGCAGGAAGAGAGCAGAGTCTGGACTGTTACAGACAGGTGAGAAGGGAGCTTTCGGAAAAAAAAACAAAAAAACATCAGCTGGACACGCGTGGAAAGTGAGAAAAAAAAGCGGAATATCAAAAACGAAAATAAGAACGAAACGTTCCCATGGCTGGCGGTCGAGGGCCCTTACGGAGTTTTTCTTTAATACGTGTTCAACGCACCGTGAATCACCAACCAGTGTGTAACACACACACACACACAGACGAAAAAAAGGAAGGGAAAAAGGACTTCCGGGTGGTGTTTTTTTTTTTTTACGTCCACGTATGTTGTCTTTTTGGGGAAAGGCGTCTATCCATTGGCTAATATTCCGTTGGATGATTTGCTTGCGGCGGCCCGTCTTGGACAACTGTGGAGAGGACCTGTTGCACATTTTTTTTTTTTTTTCTCTTGGTATTTATTCTCAGTTCACATCATCGGATAAATTCAGCATCTCCTTTCAACCGGATCCCGATCGCTCTTCTTCCTACTTGTTTTTTTTTATTTAAGAGATTGGGCGGCATGCGGCAAGCGCCGTATAACGGCGAACGTGATTTGGCGGCGTTCAATCTGATTTGCATTGATTATATCGATCGAAAATACAACCAACGTATAACAGCTTCATTGCGCAACATCAGGTAAATTAAAGAAACAGCATCTACTTTGAAAAAAAAAACAGAATAGATCGCTGGAGGAAATGCCCATCGGCCAGCGCGGAAATCAATTGCGTTTGTTCCGTCTCATTGCCGCAATTCAAACTTTTTCCTTGTTTTGCAAGCATGTACACCTTTTATCTTTTTGAGCTGCAATAAACCATGAGCTGACCGTTCTCCAGTTAGCGGATTTCTCGGCTGGACAAAAAAAAAAAGAATCACGTTGGGAGACGCGTACATACATAGCTGAACGCCCGTGTAAATTGGCCCGGCCTGCTATACGGTACTCTTTCCTACGTGTTATTATTATTTATTTTTTTTAGATATCTGTGAGTTCGTCTGATTACTCTCGCACGCCTAATGATGTGCATCTTGCTTTTTTCCTCGTCTTTTTTTTTTTTGTTTTCATTTTTCAGCAACTCGTTCGGCCATCTGTGGGGGCAATTCTTTTTTTTTTTTCTATCAAGTTTTGAAGCGGTAAACCAGAACAACAAAAAGATGTAGAATGCATAACGCTATTTGCCTCTTCGTGAGCAATCTGGCAAGTGGTGCAGATTTTCTGGAATTCCCTTTTTTTTTGTGTGTGTGTGTGTGTGCGGTTAGTTGATTATCCGATTAAGACGGACTTTTTTCAAACAAAACGGGTCAGAGATCCAGCATCAGGTTGAACGAACTGGGCAGTCCTTCCAGTTGTTTTGTTAAACATATATCCTTGCGCGACAGTAATAAGTTTCTTTTTGATAATCGTAATTAAATACAGTTGTTTATTTCCATAATTTGTCATCTCGTCCTTGCTGTTTTTTAAACGTGTGTACGCGGATCTTTATGCCGAACGGTAGATAAACAAAAAGAAATAGCAACAAACTCAACGGGGTCGCGATGGACATGTTGTTACAACGTTACACCTAGTTAGTGCGATTACACGGCGATTCGATGTTGGGGCGTGATTTTTTTATAATGTGGTAATACAGGAAATACGACAATCCATTAAAAAAACAACGTAAGAATGACCGTCTTTAATGTTTCTCATGTGACGTTGATACGATGCACTACACAGTAATGCTGTATATTTCTAATGGACAAGGAATAATATTATTATTGGTCAAACCGGTGCCGCGTGACACCTGAAAAATCCCGCGCAATAACGTTAGCTTCTCAACAATGCGATGCGTTAATCGCTTACGTGAAGCTGGTGGGGCTGGCCATGCTGAAACAAGCCAACGATCGGTTATAACGCAGCTCAATCATTGTGCGTTGGATTTGAGGGTCAAACTTCAGCAAAGTGCATATAATTCTAGGAATATACTACGTATTTTATCGATCATCTACACCGCCAAACGTTTGTATGCTTTAGCTGTAAGTGTAAGGGACATGTCGATAAATAACCATAATGGCGTAACAAATCGCAGCGGGAGTGAGAGCTTCACGTCTGCTTCAGGGTTCTTCTTCTTCTTTCCTATTCTTCTTCTTTCGAAAAAAAAAAAAAATCGAATCCCCGTTATAAACCTGTGATTCAAACCTGCACCCAAGGGTCTGTGTGTATACCTTATAGCATCAGGTATACACCTGTACACGCTTTTATGTTGCCACGTTACATGAAAGCCAGGACCAACCGATCATTGTTCGCATAAATCTTTCGTCTCTTCACCCTTGAGGGCTCCTATACATAACCAAAGCGCAGTTTTTGATATGGCATTTGACTGGGATTCTTGGCCGTCCTTTTCACGGCCAAACAAAAAAGTTGGAATTTTTTTTTTGTGTGTATGTACAATGACGGGCAAAAATGGGGCTAGCCTACATCGACGATGAATGCCATGGCCAATGTCTGTATGAAATCCGAACTGGAAAGAATTCCGATTGGGATTAGCAGTTAGTGTGGGTCAATTCAGTCTTATGCGCGACCGGTATTATATTTGAAAAAAAACGTATATAACAGTTGCGTTTCGTTGTACAGTGCGTCCTGTTTTCTACATGGTTTAACAGCTTAAAGGCGATGGCCGATTCGCACAAGAGGCAATGCCGATGAGACTGTTGCGGGTTGCCGCACCTGAGAATCTCCACAACGGCACAGCCGCAGAGTATCAACCAACTGTGTGTGTAGAGACAGAAACCAAGTGAAGAGAGCCATACGGTCTGTCCTGGCTCTATTTTAAAAATTGTGGCACGTTCACAATTGAATGAAAACTAAATGAATCGCTCGCTGATGTCCGATGTTGGCTGAATGGACAGCAGGAAGTGAAAGAATTCTGATTGCGTGGAGCTATTATAACATGATTCTTTGTGCTGGATAACAAATGGCTGTGGGCGTGACGTGGAAATAACACAATGTTGTACGATGACGTGAACTCATGAGGTCATTCAGTCCTTTTGGACTGCTTTATTTCCATCAGATTCTAGAAATGTGGAATACCTTCAACGTTTTCTATACCATCGGCTTAGTTCTTGGAATTCTTTACTAGCATTTGTTAATTTGCGATATCTGTGTGTGTGTGTCAGAACATCGACGCTTTTGCTTGTAACCCACAAATCAGTACCGGTATACACAGGTTAACTTAAACAATTTTAACGTTAAATCTCCTATTTCATCCGATTATTTTTTACAAGCAAAAACATTTAAGGCTCGTGTATAACCTGATTTGTTTTTTTTCCCTCCCCTCTTTCAATTGCTGCGCCAGATTCACTGCGCTCCATCAGTTCGAGGCTAACGAAGGGATCCCCCCCGCGAGGAACATGTAATTATTACCGTTGGTGCTCCGCAGCCGCAACAGCCCCACGAAACTTCATGATGGGATGGATTCTTTCATTCGAATGTCGGCCATATCTGACCAGATGCTAATGAAAAAAGAAACTGTATATAGCCTATGCAGCAGAGCCACACGAGTCCGCGCAGTCGCCCGAAAATGAACAGCACGCGAGTTATTACTTTGAGGTTTTGTTTGCTCGTTAAAACCTTTTTCTTTATCAATTAAGAATTTATTTCCTATTCTATCCCGAACGCGTGATACTGCCAATTTCGGTAAGCACTCGGAGAAAAACGACCACAGTCAGCAAAAAATTTAAATTTTTTATTCAATTGCGCGATTGTGAAGTCATGTACAGTCAAAAGGAAATCCGTGTTCAGAATATTGATGTTTCATTCTCAACCGCAACCCTGAACGCACGTAGCATTAGCAACGAATTAGAATTCATCCGATGGATGCTGTGACGAATCCTCTACCAGCTGGGCATCTCATTCCAACAGCCCAACAGGTAGAACAGTGGACGTCGCGTAGTCGTGCACGAAAGGACAAGAACGTACGGCCAAAAGATTTTCTAGTTGAGGAAAGCCCAACAATCCAGAAGAATGAATTAAAAAAAAAAATTATTCAGTTTTTACATATATAACTGTATACTGCCTGTTAGAATGCCCGTACTGCTGGGCCGTGTGGTGGCCATACCCTTTACATCGACAATCCGATAAAAGAATTTCGATGTTATAGAACTGGGTCGTCACGCAGTTTTAAATCTCCCTGAATAATGAAGACTGATTCTAACGGCCAGTCACGGTTAAACGTTTACACGGGGCGTTTGGCTTACAGCCGGGCCGACTTTAGTGCTGATGATTTTTCATTTATTTAAATGGAAAAAAATTGCAACAACAAAAAATTGGCTTCCTGTTAATCCAGAGCGTGACGTAGCGCTAACTCTTCCAGCAGCCCTTTTTTTTTTCAAATTTGAAAAACCCATTTCGGCTTTTGATTGTCGATGCGCGGCCGTGATTCGGCGTCTGTGTGACTCGTGATTTTATGTACCTTTTGTCTTCATCATACCTCAAAGACTTCACAGCCAATTAGAACGGAATCGGCTGCCTTGAAAGTATCAACGTATAACGATGATAACCCCATGCTGTTGTACAAACGGATGAGGTTAAAAAACAATGTTAAAACACACAGTATATATATAAATATTTTAAAAGAATTTTACATGGCCGAAAGCGATATACTGTGTGTACTGACATTACCCAAGAATTTTGTTCTCCCCTCTTTTGACCCGAAATGTTTTGGCCGGTGCCACTCTTCGTTTTGAAAAATATACCACTGGATATTATAAAGGAAGTTACTTAGTAATGAGAACTTCTATTCAACAAATCAACACGAAGCCCTCCAGCTAACAGCGATGTTCCGTTGAAAAAAAGAGATATAGGGTTTTTCATTAGTGATGCTCGTGACTTTCAATCAGTAGACAAAATGCGATCGAAATTTTGGTAACCTGTCGGTTTCTCACGTCGTTTATAACCTGAACTTTGTCGAAAGAAATGTCTGGAATGTCTTCCGCATCTTCGATGACCGTATAGACGCACAGTTTTGTACGGAAATGACCACATTGCAGCGTTCCAATAAGAAATAAGGCGTGTCTTATTTGTTGTAACAGGTTGACAGCGCTGCAGGAAAATGCCTTTTTTTTCACATTCTCTTTGGTATCTGGTCGGGGAATCTCTCACATACAATAGCATTGGGTAAAAGAGATAAAAAGATTGAATGGAGAGAAGCGTCTGCTGTGGTATAAACACCCGCAAAGGTCTCGTGTAAGTTGCTCCGAGGGAGATGGATCTAACGGGACCCTGTCCAACTCACGCAGCAGGCCATGGATCACTCGTCCTCCCTGGACCACCCCCAAAGGTATGCCCGGGAACTCTCCCCTCCATTTTTTTTTTCCTGATTTTCAAAAGGATATCGCCTATAACTTTGACACAGAGCTGGAAGCGGAGCATCAAGGTCTTTTAAAAGCGTATACATAAGATAGGGATCACGAATCTTTAGGGGGAAAAAATGAATCTAATGAGTGTGCGCAGCAAATGGAAGGAACAAAAAAAAACAAATGAACTTAAATACAGCGCTCACAGAATTAGATGCTACAGTTGATTGGATATTATTTCAGAAAGATCGATCGGCGTCTGTCGTTCTGTGCTCCAGGGGACGTTGGAATATTTTAAAGACACTCTGATTCTTCATTGCCCTCATTTTATTTTTTGCATATCAAATGAGGACCTATATTATAAACACAGTAACTGCAATAGAAGAGAAATCCTTATTCGAATGTTTGCCTGATTGTAGCCGGAAGATGTGAAAAATAAAAGGAGCTTTCAGTTCGCATGTTGGCCGGATCATAATTTTGTTATCGTATCGATGCTAGTTTTTATTGCATGGAATTTTATGCGTCATTTTATACTACGCAACTGCCATTTGTTTTGTTCTTTTGCGTTGCCATTTTGGCCTCATGTTAGAAGCTGCTCTTCGCGGCATTCTCGTTAAGAGTACACCTGCAGGTCAGTTTTAGTTGTATAAACAAAACTAAACAAAAACCTGCTCCTCTCAGTCTGGTTTACTGCAATCTGATCCGGTCTGCTAGAATTTGAGCTACTCAACTATAAAGATTGTGTGTTTAAAGGGCTCGTTATGTATTCATAGACGCAAACATCATTTATATTGCAACTCATTTTTTCCTTAAAATAAAATGTCGTCCGGGAGAAAAAAGGTCCAACTTTGCATTCCACGCGATATTTTTTTTTTTATTGAACGATCCATCCTTGCCGGCTTTCGCATTTTTTCATGTCCGTTAGCGTGCGATTGCAATCTCGTAAAAAAAAAAAAAAAAAAAGGGTTTGTTTTCGTCTCGGTCATGTTCGAAATTCTTCCGTTCGAGA
>WJBH02000262.1:0-20996 GCA_013167095.2 Daphnia sinensis | reverse complement strand
ACCCCAACCCCAACCCCAACCCCAACCCCAACCCCAACCCCAAACCCCAACCCCTGAGAGTATAAAAAAATACATATTAATTATAATAGAACGAAGGCATTATTTGAGTTGATGAATAGATAAATCCATAAGTTTTCTATTTAAATTTATAGAAGTGTTTCTTAAATGTCGGAAATTTAGACTCCTGCTGAACTGGCCTCATACCGGGCAAGGGCCATTCCAAAAATATCCTTTGAAGCTGCACTGATCGAGCGTGACTATATGCGGTACCAGTAAAGATAACGAAAAGTGCGACATGTAAAATTCGAGCTAATTAAGGTAGACGATTAAATCAATTCTGTATACATAACGATATTTTGATAGCAGTACTCAATGCAGCGATGATTGGCGTATACTATAGGAATAGACTAAGCTAGAAAACCCTTGAATTGCATTTACTCGACTTTTTCCACCAATACAACCTCCTCCCAAAATGCTAACTGTGCGAATAGGATTTTAAGCTCGTTTAAGGGGAGTGCTATACGAAATGAGATTCAACGCAGGACAACAGTTTTAATATTTTTTTCCTCTATTTATCGCTTACTCTATCTAAGGCTTCTATTCTTGCATCTTTAATCCATTCTTGATTTTGAATAAATTCTTCAAATATCGATAGCTTCTTACACACAAATTCATCTCAAATAGAACAATATAAATATAAAGGCAAGATTAATTTTTCGAAGAAGATTCTAGGAAAAAGTACTGAATCAAATTTTGTAGTTCTTGCCTTTCTTGATCTGCTTTAGTCTGTCCTTGAGATAGAAATAACCCAGATAGCTGCCCCAGATCCCGGCCCCCACATACATTGCTGTCTCGCATTCCTCAAAGTTGTAGAACAACAGCACATCCAAAGTCAGTATGCATCCGATGGTAATGAAGTAACGCACAAGATTCTCCCGCACCATGAACTCGCTGTTTTCCCTGAACTCCCGTGATGATCTCGGCAGCCTCCAAATCTTGTGCAAAAAGTAACAGAAGTACAAACTTCCAATCAGCAGTCCGAACATCAGCACTCCAATTACAATCAGTTTTCCTCCGTACATTACCAATGCTATTGTCGGTACAGCTCATCGAATTCCAAACCTCTTGTTCCCATTTTTTCGTAGTATATAATCAACAGTCCAAATTAATTATGCACCATTTTGACAAAAAATAAAAATTCATAAAAATCAAACTGAGCTTCTTAATCAGAAGTCATTAAGCGCTTGAATTTTATCTTTTATCTTTTTAGCCAACTGCTCTTTGCTCATCTTCTCGTACGTCTCCTTTTGATAAACAGCGGATTCTCTTCCATCAAGTCCAACACCCGTGAGACCAGTACCAGTTCATTCACGTTTTCGTATTTCAATGAATTTGTGAATCTTTTCAAGTGCATTTTCTTTTTGCCCTCCAAACTCTCAGGAGCCACTCCCAAATAATCTCTGATTTCCTCATGAAAGATTTGAAGGTTACTCCTGATTTCAGCCAGCTCCCCTTCAACCACTTGGAAACAGTTCTTAATAAAAACGTCTTCGATAAATCGAATGTCGCCCTATTTTTTTATCGACTCCATAATTCCGTTGAGCTCCTTTTAAAGATTGACGGCAAAAAAATACGCCAAAACCAACGAATCCTGGCACTCATATTTACAAAGGCTTCCAACAATCGAAGCCAGATCGATACATTTGCTGTGATTCTTTAGCATAAGATCTTTCTTGATGTTTTATCTCAAAGGACTCTTGGCAGTGTAAGTGCTTCTCAGATTGTTGTCTCTTGGATTGTACATTAAGTCTTGTTTGATTTCTGGCTTGAATCCTCCGATGTTTCCATTGGTAGTGTTTTGGCCGTTCATACCTGGCTTTTCTTATGTTTTGCCTTTGTAAATGTCTTTGGAAGAATGAGTGAATGTAGTGCTAAGCTAAATTTTAGAACCTCCGCTTGATTAGGATTGGGGAGGGACAGTACTTTTGGTTCCGCTGTCAGTAAGGTTTTTGCTGAATTTCATGATTCCTGAGTTGATAATTTCTCCGTTCTTAATTTCATAACTAAAAATCTCAGACCAATCAGCTCTTTGGGTGGGATTTTTGGTGAGCATCTTCTTGAGGAGTCCAATGAGCTTAGCAGACACGTATGGCTCTGTGGGAATGTTAATTTCCTCCTTGTCGATTTTCATAATGAGCTGGCCAATGTTATTCGACTCAAAGGGACAATACCCGAAAAGCATTCTGAAAAGGACGACGCCCAACGACCAAATGTCGGCCTTTATGGTGTACGATTAGCCTTTGAGGATTTATGGCGCCATATAAATCGGAGAGCCGAGCATGGTCTTGGTGGTATCTTCTTCGTTTTCGAGGGGCTTGCAAAAACCAAAATCGGCTAATTTTAGTATGCCATCATGAATCAAGATATTGTCAGGTTTGAGATCTCTGTGCATGATGTTGTTCTTGTTGAGCACTTTGAAGGCATCGATGATTTGCGAAAAGTAGTTTAAGGCAACTTTTTCCGGCAGAGGTCCTGAATTCTTCAGCAAGTTTTCGAACGTTCCACCATTGCAAAACTCGTAAACGAAGTAAAAATTATTGACAGTTTTCAGCATATCAAAATATCGAATGATGTGTGGACAGTACTCGAGTTGGTAAGAATGTTAATTTCGTTGACAGTTCCTTCTTCCAATTTGGGGAGTTACCTGAACTTTTCTGCCTTGACACACTTGATAGCGACTTCCTGCTTAGTTTTGAGGTTGATGGCCTTGAAGACGCGGGAGTACACCCCAGAGCCGAGTTCATGCTGAAGCGAATAATTTTCGATAATCTTTCCCATCTTTCTTACAATAATGACTTGAAATATTTATAATCACACTTTTAACTTATCAATGAAAGTATTTCCTATGATTTATGTAGGATTGCCTAACTCAAAAATATTATACAGATCACCGCGAGAACCCGTTTGTGGAAGAAGATAGTGTTGTGATAGTGATTTTGCTTCCCTTTTACGAACTTTGATACCCTTCGATCACTTTGAAAGCTCTTCTCTTTTTTCACTCCTTGCCTTTATTGTGCCGATAACATTTTTTGCAATAAGATTTATAAAAACTATCTCAAGTTTAAGTTTTCTTCCATCGTTTTCCTGTAAGCCTCTGACTCTTTGATGTTCACATTAGTTCCGTACCCTGGCATTTATTTTTCATAAAGGTTCTGTAAGTTTCTCAAGTCGATATTCTCATTCAAAACGTTTTCTAAAGACAGGCCGAATTTTTTTAGAATCTGATTCAAGTCCGTATTCTCTCGGTTTAAGTATACCGAGACCTCCTTGAAACTCAAGTTTACTTTGTCTTCTAGGCCTTCAGATAATCATAAGTTTTTTGAAACAAAATCTCTGAATTTACTGAATTTAACCTTAATTCTTCTTTATGCTTTAGATACGCTTGCTTTTTATTTAGTTCATGAATCAAACAGTCATTTTAAAATGATATTTTTTGAATTCCTGATGATTCTTTTACCTTTGAGTACTTTTGGCCTGAATGATAAGATTTCTATCGTAATCTTATTCTTATTTTTAGTCTTTGATGCTTCTTCAGTTTATAAAGTCTTCGTTAAAGCATTTATTTCTATTCTTAAAAGCCGGTATTGTTAATTTTTGTGAAGATTGAAGTTTTTAACTGCAGTTATTTTTATTGTTTTCGCCTCAAATCATCCAAATATTTTCTCCGGAAACCTTCTTTCAAGATCGTTTCAAAAGATTCTTTCAACTTTTATTACTTCACCCTTTTGAGATATAAATCTAAGCCTCTAAAAAATGAATTTAATTTGTGTTGCTTTGAAACGAGTTTCTTCAGTTTTCCTAATGTTTATGCGAAAAATACTCTTTTCGAAAAGTGTTTGGAAAAGGAAGTTAGGATTGAAGTAAAAATATGGATTTTTGAGGAATGATGATGGTTTGGAATGCCTTTGAGTTGTTTGAAAGCAATTGAGCAGTTGATTTTTTGTTTTTGATGAAAAAAATTGTATGAGAACTGTTAATGAAAGTTTTTTAAGGGATTGTATGCAGTTATCTTTTGGCGGTATTTTTTTACGATATGAATTGAGAGTTAGAAAGGCTTGTTGGACAATTCTTTTATGAACGGATTCAGCGATAGTAAATTTTTGTACTTGTTTCTTCCTGGAAAAAGAAAGCCGAGTAAAAGCCTGACAAAGGTTTTTAAATTAAAACTAAAGCTAAAGTTTTTTGAGGATAAGATGAAATCTGTGTGCAGCCTTGAGTTTTTTATCTGAGTGATTGGAAGAGTAGGTTGATTTTTTAATCATCGAGGAGATCCAAATGATGGATTTAGTTTTATAATGCGTAGAATAAAAATGGATTAAGTGAAAGATTCATAAAAGGAGATTGGGATAAATTAAGTTTAGTAATTTGAAAAAATTTAAAATGTCACGAAAATACGATTCAAAGACAACCACATTCACTCCTGAAGGCAGACTCCAACAAATCGAGTACGCCATGGAAGCCATCAACAAAACTGGCTCTTCAATCGGTACATTTCTCCTCTCATTCAGGTATCGTTACCAAGGAAGGCGTCGTCATGGCCACATAAAAACACGAAGCCACTTTCTTGCTCGAATAAAGCAAAATATCTTAAAAAATCTACCCCATCGACAAACACATCTTCTGCGTTGTCTCCGGTCTCTCAGCCGACGCCAATTACCTCATCAACCTTCTCAGAGAATACGCTCAAGTATCTTTTGTCTTACTCTCAGGATTACAAGTTCAAGTACAGATCAAACGTCCCCATCGAAGAAATCGTCATTTACATCTGTGATATCAAGCAATACTACACTCAAATCGGTGGTTCAAGACCGTTTGGCGCCGCCTTCTGTTTTGCAGGCTACGATAAAAATAACAAGTTCCAACTTTACTCCACTGATCCTTCAGGAAACTACGCTGGATGGAAAGCCACAGCCATTGGAAGCAATCACGTTGCCGCCAAACTCTTTCCTCAAGCAATAGTACAAAGAAGATATGACTTTGGAAGAGGGATACGGATTTGCTCTCAAGGCCCTGGTCAAGACCATGGAAACCACCACTCCTTCAGCCAAAAAGATTGAATTAGTCTCTGTCAACTTCAACATGGCTGAGGAAATCCAAGGTGTCAACATTTCAGAAGAAAGAATCAAAGAACTCCTGAAAGCAAACGGTCTTTCAGTGGCCGAAGAAGCCAATAACCAATGATTGTTTTATTGTTTGCCAATTGTATTGTCTAATTTTGGCTTAATTGTCCGATTTTTGTGTAAATTTAAATCAATTTTTAAAAATACAGATCTTACTTAACATTGATAAATAAAGATTTTTAAATAAATGAGAATAATAAATTTTTGATTTACTGTTTGACTCATTATCAATACGATGCAGCAAAGACAACCTCCAATTTGCAAGTTCGGAGACAAATGTAACAAGTTCGCTCAAGGAGCTTGTACCTTCAATCACGCCATTCAATCAGGCGGAGGTGGCGGCGGAAGCGGAGGCAGAATGGGCGGCCAAGGTATCAATCCGATGGGCCCGAATCCAAATTTCAGAGGGCCCCGCGACCACCAAGGCCATTTCAATAATTACCCCAACAACAATCAAGGCAACTTCCAACAAGGTGGTGGCAGTCAAGGCTGGGGAACTCAGCACGGTAACTGGGGCAAAGATTTCAATCAGCCATACAATTCTCAAGGGGGAAAAAGCAATCCAAACTACATTCCAAACACCAGCATGCCTCCAAAAGGAGACGAATTCACGAGTAAATTTTGCATGAGTTACCAATTCAACCAGCAGTGCAAGTTTGAAGAAAAGGGGAAATGCAGCAGAATTCATGGTTTTGACGAGGAAGGCAAAATAAAAAGAATCATATTTTCAAACGAGATTCCTCCTGAAGAGCCCAGCAAATTAGGAAAGTTTGTCAAGGATAACCAAACCTACTTGATCCTCAGAATGGGTAACGGAATTGCCATTCTTATCTACAACCAAGAAACATCATAATTTGCCAACATGCAGACCTGGAAATTCCCCAAACCATAACTCAATTACTACTTTTTCAGTCAAAAATAAAATTTTGTCTACTTTGCCACAGAAAATCAAAAAATTCCTTCACTAAATTTTCATTTATGACATTTTAACAGGCCTCACCATTCCAATCAGTTAAGCTCACCAGGGCCCTGTTACAGATGTTATTCACTTCAGTAATGACATTGTATTGTCCTCCAGCAAAGATGGCACCATTAAAGTTTGGAAAATTTAAGGAAATAACGCCATCTTGGACAAGGCCTCATGCGATCACCTGCTGCAAACCTACTCAACAGGGAAAAATATTCAGATTCTCTTCTTGGACCTTTCTTTGGTCAATGGCATGAAGGTCCTTTCAGCAGGAACAAATGACAACCGTATTTTGTTCTTTTTGGGCGACCAAATGCAGTACACTCCTTTGGCATTAACATAACAGCACGTAATTCGGTATTGATATATATTTTTAGGCTCAAGCATTTAAAATTCGTTATTGCACATTAAGCGGAGTAACGGTTGCTTTTGTAATTACATGGACTCTCGATAACAGCAGTTCTTCAGTGATCGCTGTGAATTTGAACGACTTCAAAGTGTCGGACGTGGTCAGCCACAGTACAAAGGACAATCCTCGAAACAACATTTACTTGATTGAAGTGATTCAGGAAAAGCTGTTTGTTGTCACCCTTCAAGGGACAGTGACAATTTACAGTTTGCCTGCAATAAACAAGGTGGGGCTGATGCTTCACAAAAACCCTGTAAACAGTATCGTATCATCTGAGTACGTTACAAAAACCAACATTGTCATACCTCAGATGTTTGTTCTGGAGAGCAAATATCACTAAAAGCCAGGCTCCATTGGAGTCTACACCGTAAAAACCCTGATTTGAACATACACCCAAATGATGCGATCAGCTTCGACTGAGACATCATTGAATTGATTTTAAACACCATATATCTCATTTACTTTCTTTGTTACTTTCTTTTAATTTTGTTGTGCTTAATGGAGCCTGAACTTCATGGGGGGAAATTTGCCATTTTGTTAATTTCCTACCATATGAAGAGTTTAAATAAGTAGACTCAATTTTTTGAATCAGTCGCCAATAAGTTTCCCAACCAAAAATGATTGAATACATAAATATGAAACACAAATATCAACCAAGGGATGTCCCTATATTATCTTGACATTCTATTGAAAGTTTTTGAAGGGCGCCTATTCACTCAATTGAGTGAAATCAGTCCATCTTCCAGCCCCTTTTATTTTACTCATGTAAATTATCTGGTGCTCATTTTGACTCTGTTCCCGCATGCAAGTCAGATTCCTGATCAGTTCGTTGTTGGGGTTGCTTTTCATTTATGATTTTACTTTTTAAATCTTGGAGGACTTGCTTTGAAGAGGCAAGAGGTCCTTGAAAGAAGCGCGCTCCTGATCGTTGACTTTTTTGATCTGCTTGCCCAAGAATTGACAGTCGTCTGTGAAGTAAAAGCTTTGCATTTTTTAGATTACTCCCTTAGTTGTTTTTATTAATTATACTTTTGTAAATCGGCCATACATTTAATATTGTAAAAGGGCCAAAACAGGCAATGCTTATATACAGAATTGATAAGAAAAGTAAAAATAAAAAGGTGAAATTCGGTTTCATAGTCATTTTCTAAAAAGGCCAACATTTTCCCAGCTCAAAACTAATTATTTGGCATGGCCGCCGTTCTCATTTATTTTTTCACCCTGTATATGTACAAATGGATCTCCATATACTTTATATATAATTTACTTTTATTAAAATGGACTTTCCATTTTCGCATCTGTATCTCATTTGCACTCTTTTTACTACCCTCGCTTTTATTTACCTCATCGTCTGCTTCTTCCTACTCAACTCTAAGAAAATCTCGAATCAACAATCTCCAACTTAAGACATTGAATCATTTAACGATAATATTGTCGGACTGATAACTGATGTGTGTTTCACTGAATCTCAAGAAAATCCCTAAAAAAGCAAGAATCAACATTGGTGACTTCAACAGCAAAGAAAATCATCAAAAATCGTAAATAAAGAAGTTTGTTCATTGGTAGTCAGCATCGTTAGTGTTGTAATCATTTTGCTTATATAGGTTTTTTGCCAAGTACAGACTCAGGATTGTTACAAATGAAGCAACTCAACAAAAAATACCTCAAGGCAGGAGAAAGCAGGATTTTTGGGATTGATCAAATAGAAAAAGAAAAAGAATTTATCAAACTGCGTTAAAAAATATGGCTTTCACAAAACCACTCTTGTCACTATTTACGAATAATTCCAATACTGATGATACCTGATCTCAATAAAATCTAACAACCCTAATCATTCAATGGCCTGGCTGATCTTGTGTCTCTTTTCTGCCTTTTTCCCACATCATTGCCACAATTTTACCTGACCTTCCCACCCGCACGTTACCACCATGTTTGGATCACTGGGATGCCACTCGGCCCCGATGCACACACTGGGATGAGCATCAATCGTGCGATAAGTTTTTGAAGTTTTCCAGTCATAAAATACCAGTTTTCCACGTTCATCGCCTGAAATTAGAAACTGGCCATCGTTACTGAAATCTATGGCACAAGCGTATCCAGCTGAATAATGTGATGCAAATTTCTTCGATCTGATTCTTCTAAAATTCCCACCTTTGTTTTCATAAATGCAAATTTGGTTGTCAGACGATTGACCTGCATAATACTCACCTCCAGGATGAATGGCTGTCGCTGTTATGGTGTGCATCTCAGGGTCCGAGACATGTTTTGTTACTACTGGAATACCGTACTCCCAAACAAAAAGTTTTTTATCATCTGCGCTACTGACAAACTTGTTCTCCTCGATGAAATCAATTGTGTTGATGGTTCCTGAATGCTGGCTGTACTCGAATGTTTTTGTTCCAGTGTCGATATCAAACTGAAGAATCTTCTTGTTGTTTGAGCCCACCAAAAATGAATTTTGGTTGGTTGGATGGAATTTCATGGTAAAAGGAATTCTCTTCAACTTGTAAGTCCTTAACACTAAATTAATATAAAAATACCTTTCCCTTTCTCAGTGTCCCAATAATGAACTTGCCCATCAAAGGCCGAGCTCAAAAAATGTTTTCCATCATTAGTAAACTGGATATCTCTGACTGCCTTTGTGTGTCCAATATAAGTGTGGGCGCAAGTTCTGTTTTTCATAATATCAAACAAGTGAACTTTACCCTCAGGATTTCCGACCAGAATGAAATGACCAACTTTGGGGAAAAATCTGACGCATTGGTATCTGCTTTTTGACTGCTGACCCATGTTTGGACCTATTTTTTTGGAATGAAACAGTTTTCATATTTTGGCTTGAAATCAGCTGGAGGATCAACATACGAAAATCCCTTGTAATCATAAAATTGTTTCCAGTGGAACACACTGTATGGCTCAAAGTTTTCCTACTCAAGTTTTGCTTACTCGACTTTTGCTGCTTTCTTTCCTCGGCTTAAACCAATTTTTGCTTTTGCTCTGGCGTTAGAGCTCCATTTTACAGATTTTCGCCGTACCCAGCCCACGGGTTTTGCTCACTGTTGATTCCGCTTTGATTTTATCTCAATTCTTTGTACTTTTTTGTTATTTATGTGCGCATATTTTTTGTCTACAATTCTTCTGCTACCTAAACAACATGCTTTTGCAAATTTAATTCAGTTTCAAGGTCATTATCGCCTAGGGATCTAATTTCATTGTTAGTTTTGAGCTTATTTTCGTTGAAAACATAACCCTTGACTTCAACATTGGGATTTGCACAGAAGCCTCTTTTCTTAAACTTGTACATTTCTTGATTAAAATCGTAAGTGGGAATGTCGCACCTTTAATAAGTTCCAACGAGAAGCGACTTGGCTTTATTGGCTTCTTCAAAAGATACAAAGTTGTAATTGTTTTTTATTTATTCATACCTTTTGAGGGCCAGATCTGTCACGTCGACATTCGAGGCGATATTTATTTGGTTCTATTATTTCTTTTCTGATTTTTTGTCTAATGCCTTTAACTTCTTTTTCAACCTGTCCTTTATTGACTCACTCTCAGAAGATGATCCATCAGCATTTTATAGTTGGGATTTATCCTGATTCTATGTGGACATTTTTTCAAAGATTCTAAACTTTATAATAGAGTAAACTTTTTTATTGATTTTTCTTTTTAAAAATTTATCATCTTGCCTAATAATTCAGAGATAAACAGAGCGCATCAAAGATATCGTAAGAATCATTTTTCAATACTCATGCAAAAGAATCAAAAAAAGAACTCATATGATAAATATGCTGACCTGTCATACTTTCGCGGGTATTTTCGTGAATTTCGAATATCTGAGTTTTCTATTTCGTCAATAAATCGAAACAAATTATGATTTTGTCGACACTATAAGCCTACATTCAGCCCCTTCGAAGTCGCTCCAAAAACTGAAAGAAAACTTACAAAATCTTTGAAAAATAAAAGCAACAAAAATACAAACAAACAAAAATAGCAATTTAAATGCA
Organism: Daphnia sinensis; assembly: GCA_013167095.2. NCBI lineage: Eukaryota > Metazoa > Arthropoda > Branchiopoda > Diplostraca > Daphniidae > Daphnia > Daphnia sinensis. Next base: position 10,439 of record WJBH02000262.1, on the reverse strand, counting down.
TAAAATCTTTTTCTACAAGAAATTACCCTCCAAAACCACACACATAGCGATAAATTGACGGAAATAAAGTCAAAGAATGCAAAAAGCTTGTTTCTCCAGTTTAAACAAAAATTAAAAGATCGCATCAAGAAAAAATGGCAAAATAAGCAAAATAAGCAAAATAAGTGAGCTAAATGTGTTTGCTCGAAAGCTTTGCCAAAAGATATTAAAAGTTAAAAGAAGTACCCAATCAAAACATTAATCATGCAAAATTGATAGACTAAAACAGAAATTTCAGGATCTTTTGGATATATTCAAAGCGGAATAACAAAAGGCTGAAAAAAAGCTGACATTTTGCGAGAAGAAAACAGAAAACTTAAAAAAACATACAATTAGTAATGATGATTCAAGAAAGCTAACTCCTTCTTTGTATCTGTAATCGACAAACTTTGAAGATCCTGCAATATATAGATCGGTAAAAGATTAAGATGAAGATAGAAACAGAAAAATGTTTCCTTCATTAAAAATGTTAAACAAACTAAGAGGAAAGGAGTATGTAAAAATTCAAAAAAGAAAGAGGATCGAGAGTTGCAAATTTGTCATAAACCCTTTTAAGAATGTAGAAATGTTGAGTCAAAAGAAACTATAAAAAGTCTGGAGTGAAAAGGTGTAAAATAATTATGAGGAAATTCTGAGTAGAATGGGGATGAACGAAATAAGCCAGATCGAGTAACTGACCAGAAATGCAGACTGTGAGATTGAGAGCATGAACATATCGATTTTGGAGCTGATAAATTGGTGAAAGCGCAAGTTGAAGATAGAAGTGATATTTTATGGTATGAAGGCAGTAATGAAAAAATTCTAAATCGCTAATATTGCAAGATCACAGATGAGAAGAAATTATTTATCGGTATAATTGTTTTTAAATAAATACTTCCATGGCCTTGCTGCAACGATAATGCGAAAAGAACTCGACCTCCTCTTCACTTTCGCCCCAGAACGATTTTTATTCCAAGTCTTTCGTTGAATCCATACCACATCTCAACTCCGATATATCCATCTGCCTCTAAAAGTCCGAGGAACTATGTGGAGCCATCGGCTCCTTTGCCAAACAGTACAAAAATCATTAGTATTTTTTTACCCTTATTCAGGTCTGAAATTAAAAAGCTTTAAGAACTACTAAAAAATAAGAAGAAAAAACCAGGATTTAAGAAGAATCAAGAATTTCCCATCCTTTAACATTCAATTTCGCCTCAATTACCATACTCCTTTGTGCCTACTGTTATCTTTCGTTGATCTCAACCTTTTCAGTCGTGTCCCGAGTTATCAGGGTACTTTGATATTGTGTTTCTATTTTTATTAATCTTTTGGCAAATTATCTTATAGCAATTTGACCCATAAAAATGACAAATAACATTAAAATCTAGTATCTGCATCAAAGCGATGCCTTAATGGTTCGCCTGAAGGAGGTAAAAGATATTTAAATGCTGAAAAAGGCTGTTTCATAAAAATGTTTAGAAAAAGATAATTTCTGTTTGGTCATAAATAAAATTCAACTTATCACTTTTTTTTAATTTAAAGGCTGGTCCGTTTTTTTATCTGATCAACAGATACTTGCATAAACCAGTAAAATTCTTCATCAAAAAAAGAGGTAGTCCGAAAAAACAGTATAAAAAGAGTAAGGATGAGTTGATGTGATTTTTCTGCAGTTGATAACTAATTTGAGATTCTGAAATTAAAATAGAAATTTCGGAACTTCAGAGGGTCAAAGTTAGTTTTTGCGTTTCCAGTCAGTAATTCAGGTTTAAAGAGTGATCGACTAAACGGGGCGAGAAGAATGATTGAAGTTTAAGGAGTCTTGTGGGAGCTTTATAAGAATGGGGATAAATTGCATCACATTCTGATGGAGTATAACATTTATGACTCTTCATTCATTTACGTCAAATCTCCAATTACATCATACTATTTATCTGGCTCCCATATTATACTTTTTATAATTTTTTTAAAAGACAAACACATGATTCAACAACTCAACAAAACCTCAAACAAGTCCTTCCTTACTACCAAGAAGCCACTGATTTCACCTCCAACACCTACTCTCAAACTCTCAAGACCGCCTCCTAAATCCAAACTCAAGTTGAAAACAAAGTCCGACTCACCAAAAAGAATGTTCTCAATCTTAAACAAGGTCTCAAAATTAAATCCTCAACCTTGCTGAACAGGCCACCAACCAAATTTTAATCAGAGCCTAATCATTTCTTCTTTCTACTGATGAAAGGCCCACTGAAACCGAGAAAAAAACAAATCCAGAAAAGATTCATCAGAGTCTTCAATAAGGTTCTCAATGATTACATTATCTTTTACGCCAAGAAGCCAAAAACTACAACATGGTTCTCATTAAGAAGGGACAAGAGTACGTTCAAACTTACATTTTGCCAATGTACATCAAGCTGAAAGCCACTCTCATTGTCTCAAAGGAAATTATGATGGAATTGCTTGAAAGCAGCTTCACTGACATGAAAATGACTTACACAGTCTCAAAAGATACTGTAACCATGTTGATTGGGGGAAAATTCGATGAGGAAAAGATCTTAGCGAAAATCAACTCAGGTCTGGAAAACTTCAAGGAATCCACTGTGAAAGTGGTCAAGAAGGGATTGTAAATTAAGTTGACAAGCAATCGCTTTATCAAAATTATGAGATGTTTTCGGTAAAGTTATTGGAGGCAATGCGAGAAATGCGAGAAAAGGGGACTGAGAAGATAGTGACAGCAAAGCAAAGAACAACATAACTTTACATAAATGTTTTGAGAAGAATAAGAGAAAAGGAGATTTCATTAAAAATGGAGTACAAAGAAATTGAGGACAGGAGGGAAACTGAGGCGTAATCTGCAGGATAAAGAAAGTAATGAAATTAGAATGTATTAAATAATAAAAAATTACTTGATTTGTATATATTTAGTTTGAAAAAAATGAATCATTGATGGGAGTAGTATGAATAGAAATGATATTTATTTGAATAGTCCTAATAGAAATGATATTAAATGAATTGAAAAATGATGAATCAGGTGACAAAGAGCGATAATAGGTAAAAAGAGAAGAAATGGTTAGAATGAAATTAAATAGAATGAATCAGACTCATTGTTGGCAGTTTTCTTCTTTTGGGTTTTCTTTTCGGGTTTTTATATTCTTTAGGAGCGTTGGCATCCTCCTTCAGCTTTTTCAATCTATTCATGGTGACTTTAGCAGTAGTGCAACGCTAGTGGCGAACTCATACGCTCCACCGGCGAAAGTAATCTTGCACCCTTGCATTTCCATATTCCGCACGATACTCTCTTTACGGCAGTCTACAATTACTCACATATCTACCTTTCCGCATGCTGGCAAAACGTATTTTGCGTGCTGTTGGAGCTCGAATTTCTTCACGATTTTTCTAATTGCTCCACCGTATCTAGTTCCGTATTTACCCACAATACCCACCTTCTTAGTTCTCTTGGCCATTGGTTAATTAAATATTATAAAATCAACATTAATTAATTCAATTTCTCATCACTTTTTACTCTCTTAATCCTTTTTTCATTCATCTACTTATTTATCAATTCTCATTTATTTACTTTTTTATCGCTTTTGATTCATTTACTTTTTCTTTCTTACCTCTTTTCGCATAAACTCACTTTTATATCAATATAACTCATTCAACTGCTTTATTCCCTCTAATCTCTTCAATATTTAGTCTCGATCTAATCAGGCAACTTTATAAATTTTATCTTCCAAAGACATCCCTCTCGACTTTGTCCTCACCATGATGAAAAGAATCCCTCCCAGCCCTTCTGAAAATATATATGTAAGCTTCCTACCGACCAATGTAACTTTACCCTTACCTTAGATCACTGAAACAGAAGTCAGATCGATGTTCTCGAAATTTGGGCCAATCAACCTCTTCTTACTCCGTCAAAGAATAGACGGCTTCACTTACGCTCACATCACTTACCAAACTGTCGAGCAGGCTGGCAAGCTATCACGGTCATGAAAATGGAACTCGAAGATAAGGTTCTCAGAGTAAGCTTTTCTGCTGATAACTGTGTCCCCAAAAGGAAAAACCTTCAACAACAAAAACAATCTCCCGATGTGTTGGAGCCTCAGAAAACCATTGAGGTAATTGAAACCAAGGCTTCTAAAAAAACTATCAAAAGACAAAAACAAAGAGAAAGGGCCAAACTAAGAAAACAACTTGAAACTGATCCAAACCCTTTGGAGTGAGTACTTGGAAAGAATTGAAAGCGCCTTGAAAGACGTCATGAAACTGAAGGAACTTTATCTTGGCCAGAAAAAGAACGAGATACCTCAACAGAAAGAAGATCCAAAGCCAGAAGAATAAAAAAAGCCAACAAATGACGCCAAAGTTTCGATTGCGGATTTGAACGTTCTTCAAAAGTTGGTTGAAATGCAAAGACGATCTTGGAAAGAAAGTGGACGAAGGAGAAGACACCGATTGGGATGAGGTACTTGAGTTGGGAGAAGTGGAGAAAAGTACAATCAAAGAGTGACCAAAGAAAAATAAATTTGATTTGATTTGTTTTACTTTATTTGAAGACCACTTATAAATTATGACTAAGAATTGATATTTTTTCAATAATTTAAATCTGAAGTCAAATCCTAAAAGACTTAAAAAATAGGGTGTTCCTCTTTCTACTCTGATTCCAAACCTAAATAACTTAAAAAACACACGAATCTGGTCACCAAAACCAATTGTTTTACTAATTTTCACTCAGATTATTTTTAATAAAAGCCCAATCCACAGAGTATACGCTTCCAAAAATTCTCCCAAATATAATAAACACCTCCTTCCAGTGTGATTCATATGGACTGTCCCTTTCCAAGACTTTACGAGAAAATAACTTCAAAATAATTCCCTCCTAAAAAACGAACATAATTTTGTCAAGGTTTAGGCAGCTTGAAACACAGAAGATTCCGAACACATGATGCAATCTACCAAATGACATAAGTCATCAAATAAAAAGGGTTGAGACCTCAAGTAAGTTTTATTATCAATTTTTTAAGTTGAGAAGGATCGTAATTGATTCATCAATGATAACCCTAAATCAGTCGCCAAAAAATGTCAAGCCTTCCACACATAAGCTTTTGTTTGATTAGATAAGGGAAATAATTCACATAAATAGTGCGTTAAAAGGCTATTAAAGTGAAGAAGGTCCGATTTAAGCGGCAATCAATAAAAATTTTAAATGAGGATTTTTTTCGTCGGGTGTGGAAGTGAACTGGAAAAAGTCGAAGTATGGACTTATTGTATTGCCTGAATGAAGCATATGCAACATATAAAGTTTCAAGATAAATGAGGTTTTTTTCTTGAGTATTTAGGCAATTTTAACTTTATAACGATTCTAATCCACACAACTTTGCAATACCTTTATCATTTTCTAAAATCAAAGCCAAATGAGACGGAACCCAATTTAAAGAGAGCGGGATGGAAAGTTAAGAATCTGGATAAAGATGAAGGAAAAATGACCCGAAAGTAATATGAAAAAATGATTTTTGGAGGATATGGATGTGGTAAAAGGAAATATCTGGGATTATGATTATTAAACAAAAAAAATGGATTATTAACAAAATCAGTAAATTGAAATGCAGGAGGGATAAGAGGAGAGTAAATCGGAAGTTTCGAGTACATTTGATTCTAAAAAAGTGTCACAACTACCCCAAATTCTGTAGGAATCTCGAAGGTTTACCTTGGCTTTATCGAAGAGTTAAAAGAAAAGGCGCTGACACCTATTTCGCAAGACGTCCTCGATCACCACCACAGCCAAATCAAGCCAAATTTCTCAGTCAAAGAAATCATCAACATCATCGATAAAAGAATTGCCAAGTACATACCATCTTATAATCAAAGAATGATCCGCAATAAAAAAATCAAAAAAAATTGGAATTTAGATGATATTGTCCTCCTCCTTTGGTTCGTATCCAAGTATTTGGACCTTCACTAAGGCCTTACTTGTGAAAAATATGTACCTCCACTTCTGATTCAGGAAAATTAAGACTGGGAGTTCATTTCCAAGCTGATTCCTGGCTCATCTCCCAAAGGATGTATGTTCAAGTTTATCAGTCTTAAAAAGGTCAAACTTTCTTCTTACCACTGGTCTGAAAAGGAAGAAAAACATGCTTCGAACTCTGTTAAGTACTTCTTCGCTTACTGAAGGAATTGGGTCAAAACAAGTGGAAATAAATTGCGGAGTACCTTTACGAAAATAACCCAACATAGAAAATTTTCAGGACTCCAAAGCAATGTCGATAACACTGGAATTGTTACTTGGATCCAAGACTGAAGAAGGGACCTTGGTCTGAGGCTGAAGATTTGAAACTATTGAAAAATGTTCGATAAAACAAAGGGGAGCGCAGGTGGTCATCAATAAAGCATTTATTTGAGGGCCGAACAGAGAACGCATTAAAAATCGTTATAACTTGTTATTAGAGAGACAGAAAAAACTGACTCCAGACAGAAACGAATCATAGCTGATCAAGTAATACTTGAAAGTCAAAGGATCGAGTGTGACTACGATAGACATTTTTCCAGACTCAACAAGTGAGGCGGGAGAAGAAAATTAGCAGGCATAGATGGCTCAATAAATTTATGAAGAAGCAATAGAAGAGAGTAAACCGAAGGCTTTGACAGTGAGTCAAAAATTGCCAAAACCTTAAACATTCATGCAGTCGTAGAAATCTTCATTCAACTGTCATAGGCTTATGAGAAGAGCAAGCGCGAAATGTCAAACGAGAGAAAGGCAGAAAACCAAAATTAAGGATTCAACAGCTTTGTTTTTTATGGTAAACTTCTGTCTAAAGTAGAACATGAGCGGCATTCCTTCAATAATAACAAACCGGCAAGGTTTTTATACTAACTTTGTCTACAAGCCCTTTTACTCATGAGTCAGTCAAAGTATATTTAATTTTCTCTATATTTAATTTCAGTCATTACTTGAAATATCTTTGAATCGATATAGATTTATTTAGGGTGAGGCATTATTAGTGATTTTTATTGAAAAAATAATAAGATCATCTTTTTTTTGGAGAATAATTCTTTAGGCTTTCGCTTATCTCTGACATGCTTAGCTTTTGCTGGCTTCCCAACAAGCTTTGAGAGTAACTCTCGAAGTCTGGTCGTATGAATCGTTGTAATCGTTGTAACTTTACGATTCTTACAGTTTTTTCTGCGAATTCACCGAAAGCTGTGACTTTTTTTGAACGCTTGCCATCGACATTGACATCGACTCGAGTCTGATTCGTAGTTATTTTCCTCCTCATCTTCTTCATCATCCTTATCTTTTTTGATGCTTCTTCTTCATATTTATCCTCATCTTAGTCATCATCGTAGGAATCTGAAGGAGGTGCAGGCTTTGGAGCCATTTTGCTGGCCAATGCAAGTTTCTTATTTTATTCGGCCTGTTGATGGGCTTTGATTAACTCAAGCTTTTGTTTTTAGATTCCTCTTCTTGCTTTTGCAAAAGTCTTTCCTTTTCTTCGAGTTGCTTTTTTAGCAGAGAATTTTCTTTTTCTTTTTTTTGAAGTTCTTTTTCGGCGATTCTTTTCTTTTCCTCTTCCATTTCAAGTTCCTTTTGTTTTGTGGCAAAATTAGCGATTTCCTGTTCATTCAAAAGCCCCAATTCAACAAGTTCATATTTTCCATCTTTAAAATTGGTATCTTGATGTTGCTAGGACCCTGATAAGATTCCATTTCCTGTTGGCCTTGATTCGCAGTTCATCTCGATTCACTTTCACAACATCAATATTTTCTTAAATGACTTTGTTTCTCGGAGTGATCCATTTTGCTGTGCATTTTGAAATTTTTCTTAAATTTTAATTATCGTGTTTCTGCTGTCTTTTGACTTCGATTTTGTAAATGCATTCTTTGAATGTATGCTGTCATAAACTTTATGCCCTCTGGTGCTGTCAAATTTATTTACGCATCTGTGTTTTTAGTAAATTCATTCCTTTTGTTGGATCACTCGTTGTGTTGGTGAATTACATCATTGGAGGATTTTCGTCATCTTGCTCTTAGTTTCCATCGTGAGGATTGTAAATACGAATGTCAGGATGCTAAGTTGCATAAAATTCAGGGATTTTTTGAGTTTTTGCCATTTTTGTGCCTGATGTTGCATTCTTTTTTGTAATATTTTTCGTGCTCGAATTTTTTGGTTTTGGAACCTTGCCGCCAGTTGAACTCAATTTTTGAACTTATTTTTGGGTTTGCTCAAGTTTTTACCATAAAGAAAGCTGCTGAGGGTTTTCGCTGGGACCTGATGAGAGGGGACAGCAGGTTTTTGGAAGAATTGGTCAAAGGTTTTGTGATTTTCGATTTTTTTTGTTGGGAAGACGTGGGTTGTTAAAGCCATTGAGAATGAGGGAGAAATTAGCAGAAAAGATGATTTATTAATTGTCGTTGTAAAAATAGACTTACTGCCAGAAACGATATCAGAGAGATCCATTTTTTAGAGGCTGATGATACTGAAGAATTTTCCTTGTTGATTATCGATGAAGAGTGCAAGGCGTAATTGAGAAAGAGTTCTTTGAGTTAATCAGGCGAAATATCGAGGAGAATTCTTTTTCCTCCGAGAATTTGATCGCCATTGAAAGTGAGTTTGACATCGAGTTTGATTGAGCCAAACCTGAGAACAACGTTGAGAGGGTCGACTGGAATCAATTATCTTTTCCTGACCGAAATTCTGATAAAGTAACTTAAAGGCTGATCATGAAAAAGTTTATAATTCAAAAGGGATTTCTAAACTTATTATTAAACTGCCTGGTCAATGAATCGATTAAACTGCCTTAACAATGAATTGATCAACTGTCTTATTATGAATCATTTCTTAACGTTAAGAAATTATTTGTTTCGAAGATGGAACTTACTCTCAGATAAATTACTGATTCGATTGCAATCAATAAAACTCTCGACAGCAAGCCAATCTTGTTGTAGCCAAGAGTCAACCCAAAAAGGATCTCAACATTAAATTCCCTTTAAAAAAATTGTATCCATCAGCCACACTCATTTGCATTTTTGGCTCTTGCATTCCGGCATGATCTACGAAAAAATCATTTCCATCAACCTTAAAGAAGATTTATCAGAACCCTTGGCTTTTCTATCAAAATCCTATGCTCAGACTCTAAACTCAATGATTTGCCTGAGTTTGTCTTTGCAGTCAAAAAGACAAGGAATTTTAGTTCGTAGACTTTCTTCGTTTAGAGTCAGTCGCAAAGGGTGCTATGACTTTGTGATTGGAGTTAAAACTCCCAATTTTCCTGCATATCATGTCAAAAGTTAGCTTCTCGTTTATACTTAATTTTCAGACCTCACAAATCCAAAGGATTGTTACATTGTTCATTTAGAACAAAACATATGCATGCCTGTAATTGAATGCACACGAGAGCTTTAAATTATCAATCCGATCAGGGCTGGAGTTTTAGCTCCAATGAGAGTCTTGAAGTTTTCTCAAATAAAGTCAAAACTGAAAAAATAAGTGCGAATTCCCTTTAAACTTGATACTGACACAAGCTCACACTGACCAATGAGCTTTTAGGAGTGGTACAATAGAGAGGGGAATTTGAGAAGAATTTATTGTAAGTTTTGCCGAAGCAGTTGGGGTGATGGGAAAAGGGAACTTTATAATTTCATTTAAGTTTGGATTTCCGGAATAAATGACAAAATACTTGGAAGAGTTGAAGAAATCGAGGCCTGAGTAATAAATAGTATCATACAGGTTGAGAAGAATTTTAGTAATGAGAGTGCATATGACAAACATTCATTTCCATTTTCCAATTGAAGTAAACTTTTTCTTAGGCGATAAGAAAAATGCAATGCAAACTGACTGAGCCAATCAATTAAAAAAAGGAAATGAACTTATAAATGACTATCGGTAGATCTATAAAATCTGGCTGGAAAATGCAGAAAACATGAGTGATTGATGATTATACATATTTCGATTGTTATACAAGAGAACAAAGGATAAGTCTTAAACTAAGGAATAAATGTCTTAAACTAAGGAATAAATAAATCAACGATAATACTATCACATCAATGGTATTTTCCTTGAGTTTAGTTGTTTTATGGCTCCACTTCAACATCTTCCTTTCCGTCTTTATCTTTTTCTTCTTCAAGCTTTTTACCACATCCAAAGTAAAAACACAAATAAACGATGCCCGTTATAAACAAGCTCAAGGCTCCCACCCATGCCAGGGCAGTCTCATCAGAAGAATCGAAGTAGTAATAAATGATTGAAGATAGGCTAAGTTAAACATAATTGATACTAAATGTTAAACAAGGCTCTTCCCAAAAGAGGTTTCAAGAAAGGCAGTCTTTTCAGGACAAACTTTACGTTGAATTCAGCAGCCAACATTGCAAGTCCAAAAAGCTCTAGCGTAAAATAATGGTTTACATCATGAAGACGGGAGAGAAAA
>WJBH02000261.1:0-39255 GCA_013167095.2 Daphnia sinensis | reverse complement strand
ACACGGTCTTGCGGATTTTTCGCATAATGCCTGTCGCTTGCCCCATTTGATAGTCAAGGCGTTCCGGCCCAGATGCTACTCCGTGATTTGTAATTAAACGAGCCTTGGGTATCCAATCTACTTCCATTTTCGATGGGAATGAGTATTTGTCGATCACCACTTTGATCTGGCCCCATTCTCCTTGTTTTTCCAAAATCCCAACAATTGTATAAGGCTTTCCAAAAATTGTGATTTTCTGATTGATAGGATCCTCTTCTTTTTCAAAAAGCAGGGTTTGAATTTCTTGTCGATGATGCACACACTCGTACCATATCGGATTTCTGTCATGCTGAAATTTCGTCCTGAATTCAATTTGAGCGCTTTTATAGCAAGGAAATTTTCGTCCACACCTCTCACTCGACTATTTGGATCCGTCTTTTTAGAAATTCTTTTGACCTCAGCAGCCCCTGAGATAGTCATCGAAACCGTAGAAATCCCAATAGAACTATACTCCTCTTTGAAAGTCTGAACCTCCCTGTAAGTCATTTTGGGATATGTCTTTTCGGATTTACCCTCTTGAATAGCTCTCCCGCCAGAGAAACCTTTGTTGCGAATATCAAAAGCATTGGCACCTAATCCTGCAAAACTATCAGCAATCTGAGCTTTGATCCCATCGATTGCCGTCAGCATCCCTACAAGAGAAGAAATTCCAATCGCAATGATCGCTCCAGTCAAAACGGTACGAAGAAGATTTACTTTGACAGAGCGTGTTTGCCTCGCGTATATTTTCGATCAGATTCATAGCGTGTCCGAAATAGAACAGTTGTTTGGTTGAAAGTTAAAAAAGAACTTAAGTATAGGCAAAATTGGAGGATTAATCTAGTTTCAAACCGAAATTAACATCCGATTCAATGCATTCGATCACCTCGGATCTCCATTTTTTGGATGATTTCAGCTTCAAAACTCAGCCATTCTTGCCATCGGGCATTTGCTTTTTCGACACGACGTAATGTCTAGCTAGCTCGATAAACGTCACATAATGTCCTGCCTCTGAAATCATTAATTCGTAATAAAATTTTCTCAGCCCTTCATCTTCGAGATTTTGGGAGAGCAATTTGAATCGTTCGCAGCTCCTAGCTTCTATCAGCGCATTCATCAATAGATTTTCTGTAAGTTGATGCATTCGATTGCCCCCTGACTTCATAAAATCAAAAAGCTGTGCCACATATTCGTCTTTTCTTGGCTTACCAAAATTCAATCCTCGGCTGCGAATATGCTCCATCACGCGCTCAAAATGCCCCCCATTCTTCGGCCACAACGGTGTCAAAGTATCTACCAAATGATCCAAATCATGATAACGCAAAATCAAACTAATACAAGAAGAAGCAGCTTTTTGCTCACAATAAGCATGATCTGCCAATACATCTTCCAATTGCATCTCAGCCACTCCAACCCATCTTGGGTCTGTTGGAAGTTTGAGATGAAGCATTTTTTGTCTGGTGCTTTCTTCCCAACTCATATTCTTAATCAAATAAATACCATGTAATCCCGAGGTCAATAATGATTTGTAACCGTATAATCGGGTGTCACAAAATAACCCTCTTGACGCATAAAACCACTGTTTAAATGGTTGTATTTCAGCAAAACCCGGGTACGATTGATTCGGAAATTGAGAAAAAAATCGAAAACGGGGTACGCATAAATTTCAAATTCATTTTGTAAATGAAACTGCTGAAAACCAGCAAAATAAGCTTCTCCGAAGTAGGAAGAATGATACCTCACATCCAAGCCCATCTGAACCACTACATTGTTGTCAAAAAATGGGCTGTCCACATAAAATCTCGAATTGGCGTAAAAGATGGGATTCTAAATGCATCTTTTGATTCTCCAGTGATTTTGGTATAAATCACAACTCATTATCCCAACGAAACTTTTTTGCCGATTTTGAAATTAGCATGTAAACTTGGCATGAGCATAAACTCCTCCTGTTGCTTGAGTAACTTCTCGATTTTGGTTGAAATAAATGTAATTGTTGATTCGGTTGATGGTGAGTACTGGTCTGATCTGAAAATTCTTGAAGTTTCCGAGCAAGGTCCCTTTGATTTGATCTACCCCTGTGTTTGAAAAATCATTGCTCCATTGAAAATGATTTCCTGCATAATTTTGCTGCATGGAAGTAGGCTTGTAGAGCGCTTTGGTGTATTCCAACTCCAACCAAGGAGATTTGAAAACTCCTCAACCTGAATGCTCCTGGAAGCAAATATTCACCATCTGCGCTCAAAGCCCATTTTTCAGAAAGGTCCCCTATCAATTCTCCCCCGATATATACTTCGTTGAATTTGGAATCATTAGTCAAAAATGGGCTCTTCATTCGCCCTGTTCTGAATTTAGCAAAAGCATTGTAATAAAACCCTCCAAAGTCCCTTTGAAGCCATTTCGTTACCCATTCACCGAAATTGTTGATGTTTTGGTAGTATCTTGCTGTTAATCGCGTGGCTGGATAATAAAGCGAATCAGATGTAGTCAGATCTGCATCAAAAACCAAATTTTGCTTTTCCTGTCAAAAACATATAAAGCTGCAATCCATCTTTGAGTTTGTATTCGTGATAAACGTGATAATCTTGGCGCAAATCTCTAGCTCTGGAGTTATTTAACCAGACTTTGGCATCTTCATAGGTGAAATAAAGCGAAGTGCTATCCACCTCTGGAGAATGATCCCTCCTATCTCATCTACTACATGCCGCATCCGCGAAAAGGTCGCCAAAACCCATATTTTTCATTTTCACTTCTATAATTGGTTTGAAAAGAATACGAATTTTGGGTAGCCATGTTATCATCCCGGGCGATAGGATTCAGCGTTTTTCTGGCTCGTATGGTATGCATCTCAAAACCCACATTCCATCTTGGATTGACATTTCGAGCAAAAACCAAATCCAGCATGTTTCTACTCCCTCCCCCAAAAAAAGCTGACATCTCGGTAAAAGGAGATTTGGTATCAAAATAACGCGCGTATTGAGGATCTTTGAAATAAAGATTCATATCAAACATGATCGAGTCCCGATCAACTCTGGTATTTTATATAAATGGACTTAGTAGCACTTCCGATATTGCCCAGATCTTGGTTTTTCCAATTGCCCTTTGCCACGGATCATACTTGTCAAAATTATCCAACAAAGTATCTTGTGGATATAAGACCAATCTATTTCGTTTGATGTCTTTCTCGAAGAAATACAAGCTAGTATGCGGACCAAAACCATTTTGGTACTATCATCAAGTAAGGTTCTTCTACCTTCAACTTCTTGCTCTTCTTGCTCAGAAGGTTCTCTTACTTCCGCTGATTTGGATTTGTATTGACTGGTCGCTGCCCTGAAGGAATCGGTCGCTGCGCCTGCACTTGATGCACCATCAGCGTTAAAAAGAAGACTAGATCCCGAATACCTTGTTTTTCACTAGTTTTAAACTTTTTTTAGGACTTTTTGTTGAATGTAATCTTGCAAGATTTCCTCATCCTCGGCAGAGAACTCAACCATAATGGGAAGTACAAAAATCGGAATTTCTTGCAGAAAACCCTGTCGAGGAGCAGATTTAAGTTTTTCTGCATCTTTTTCAGTTGTCAAGAAAACCATTTCTCGATCAGGATTAGCCTGTTTTATATTTTTAAGCTTCACAAAATCAGATTCAACATACATATGGTGATCTGGAAAACTGAGGGTATCTACTACATCAAAAAGTGTACGTGCATAATTGACAAATAACTCATCATTTGCCAGACCGCTGATTAAAATCACAGCATAAAAAGATGAAAAATCAAGCTTGCTTTCGATTGAATAAGGTTTTCCATAGGTGATTTTAGAAAACAAAACTGGGGTTTTGGCTCCAGAATAATACCGAACTCGCTCTTTAAATTCATTTTTCATTCCTTCAGAAACCAGTTCAGGACACTTGGTCACCACCACCAGATCGGCACGATTTGCTCCTTTTCTACTTTCCCGAAGTCTCCCAGCTGGAAGCAAATAATCATCAAAAAAAGGCTCATAGTAAGTGGTCAAAAGGATATTCAAATGAGCTTTGAGAGCACGATGCTGGTAGGCGTCATCAAGAATCACAATTTCGGGAACGTTTTTAGATTTTGCTATTTTTTGCAAAGCAGCAACACGATTCTCTCCCACAAAAACGCTGATTTTGTCACCAAATTTGGAATAAATCTGATGGCTCATCACCTATTATTGCTGGATTGGCATTTGCATCAGCAATCTTGAAGCCTTTGGATACTCTTCCGTAACCCCTACTAAGTGTGCCGATTTTGAACTCTTGATCCAAAAGTCTAATCAAATATTCCACCATTGGGGTTTTTCCCGTTCCTCCTACTCTAAGATTCCCTACCAAAAGACTCGGAATCTGAGCTTCTGTGACTTTAAAAAATTCCTATCAAAAAAAAAGTTTCGGATTCGAGTGACCAAATCAAACAAAATGGAAAGAGGAAAAAGAAACCAACTGTACCAATGCATGAGCGAGAATTACTATTTTTGACCAAAGAAACAGAAAATATGGGAATAAAGATCAGTGAGGTCATCTCATACCTAGAGGAAATCGCACCGCCTGCCTATCAAGAATCCTACGATAACGCCACTCTTATCACTGGAGAACCGTGAGACTGAAGTCACTGGCATACTCTGTACGCTAGACTGCACAGAGGAAGTTGTGCGCGAAGCGATATCGATGGGTGCCAATATGATTGTGGCCCATCATCCTATCGTTTTCAAAGGGTTGAAAAGTCTGACAGGCAAAAATTATGTGGAACGCACCTTGATCTTGGCCATCCGCCATCACATCGCGATCTATGCCGCCCACACAAATCTGGACCATGTAGCACATGGTGTCAATAAA
Source organism: Daphnia sinensis (assembly GCA_013167095.2). Classification (NCBI taxonomy): domain Eukaryota; kingdom Metazoa; phylum Arthropoda; class Branchiopoda; order Diplostraca; family Daphniidae; genus Daphnia; species Daphnia sinensis. Next base: position 34,389 of record WJBH02000261.1, on the reverse strand, counting down.
AAAATAGCGGACAAAATAGGCTTGATAAACACCAAAATACTTCAACCCAAAAAACAGCTACTCAGCAATTTAACGTTCTTTGTCCCAGAGCCAAGCAAAGACGAGGTTTTGGCTGCTATTTATCAAGCAGGTGCGGGCAAAATAGGAGAATATTCCGATTGCTCGTTTCAAATCAAAGGACTGGGGACTTTTACGCCCTCGTTGAATTCCAATCCTACCACTGGCAAACCCGAGATACCCAAAAAATCGAAGAAATCAGAGTAGAAGTTTTGGTGCACAATCATTTGCTACCGCAGGTATTGGCAGTACTCAAAAATTCGCATCCATACGAGGAAGTAGCCTATTACGTCCATCTCCTCGAAAATGAAAATCAGGAAGTTGGAGCGGGTATGATCGGAGAATTAAAAGATGCAATGGATGAATTGGAATTCTTAGATTTTCTCAAAGAAAAAATGGAACTTCAAGTCATCAAGCATACTGGCCTTTTGTCAAAAAAGTTAAAAAATTGCGGTATGTGGTGGAGCAGGAATTTTTCTTCTTGGTGACGCAAAAAGAGCAAAAGCAGACGTATTTATCACTGCTGACGTCCAAATATCACGAGTATTTTGATGCCGAATCAAAAATAATACTTTGCGACATTGGCCATTATGAGAGTGAAATTTTTACAAAACAATTATTTGGGGAGATTTTTGTCACAAAAATTCCCTAATATTGCACTCTATTTTACAAGAGTAGTTACAAATCCCACATCCTACCGATAGTACATGGAAAGTACAGAGCACAAAAACTTGAGGCTATTCACAACCTTCAGCTCATAGATTCTAGACTAGATGCAATCATCAAAGTTAGAGGAGCACTTCCCGAAGAGGTTCAAGATCTCGAAGATGAAATCATTGGTTACGACACGCGTCTTAGCAAGTTTCGATCAGAAATTGAAGTTTTTAACTGAAATCAAGAAGCTGAAAGAGAACATAAAAGACTCTGAAAAACTGATAAAAAAATATCAGGAACAGCAAATGAATGTGCGTAATAACAGAGAATATGACGCCATCACCAAAGAATTAGAACTTCAAGATCTTGAAATTCAAGTTTCTAAAAAGAAAATCGCCGAAGCTCTAGCACGTATCGATCAGAAAAAAGCTGATCTCGATGAACTTGCTGCGTTTTAAAGATCGTCAAAAAGACCTTGATCTCAAAAAAGAAGAACTTTCTACAAATCGTCGCAGAAAGTGAAGCTGAAGAAGCCAAACTCAGAACAGATCGCGAAAATCCACCAAAAAAGTGGAAGATAGATTAATCAAATCTTACACCAAAATCAGAGCAAATGCCAAAAATGGCTTAGCAGTTGTATTGGTGAAAAGAGGTGCTTGCGGAGGTTGCTTCAACACCGTACCTCCTCAAAGACAAGCTGACATCCGCGAAAAGAAAAAACTAATCGTCTGTGAACATTGCGGTAGAATTCTCGCAGGTGTTGAAGACGAAGTTGAAGACGAAGGAACAACCAAGAAAAAAAGAGCAAGTAAGGCTTAAAAGTCAGCTCTAAAACATACCCAAAACCTGAGATTTATTTCTCAGGTTTTTTTTTTGTTAAAATTTTCTGAAAAAATTGATTTCTTCCTTCCAATCTCGTAACTTATATGCATGAGAAAGTTCGCTTTATTATTTATTTTTTTAATAAGTTTCTGTTCTGCTTTTTCTAAAGAAGCAGAACCCAAGACTTTTTTGGTCATCTTCAAATCCAAAGAACTCAAAAATCTTAAGCTCACCTTGCACGAAATAGAAAGTCAGTTTGCAACATATTTCCAAACCAAGACTTATTCAGGAAACTCAGAATTGGCACTGCTAATAGACATTCCTGCTTGCGAGTTTGATGAATGCTACCTCGGTCAATTACTAGTAGGAACTAGTTCTGGCATTCAGTACAAGCTCCAAGATATAGCTTTTAGGCTTTTTGACATGACTCAAAGTCAAAAGACATTAGATCTTTTGCTAACAGCATACGAACAAAGTATTCAAAAAAGAAAAGGTACAAAAATAGAAAAAGTTACTCCAATCCCTTGAGATGAGTCGTTTCGTTATTTTTAACGAGGTGAAATCCACCAGTTTCTTTGCTTTCCACCACATATAAGCAGAGATTTTGATGTGAGTATTGATCCATCATTTTCAAATCTGTACCAAGAATCAAGCTTAAAAAAATCCTCATAGCTCTGCCATGCATGCAAACAAGAATTGTATCGCCTGGTCCAGAAAGTATTTCTTCCAATGCCCGCTTCAATCTTCGAGCCACAAGATTAGGGCTTTCACCTCCGGCAATCGCATAATCCAAGTTGCCAAGCTGCCATTGCGCCAGCATATGCCTGTAATATTCACCCTCCTCAGGCGTCATGGGAGTACCTTCATAAGTACCCCAAGAAATCTCATTCAACTCTTGTAGCGATCGACTGGGAATTCCCAACTCCAAAAATCCAAGGATAGATTGCCTCGTACGGATAAGTCCAGAATAATAAATATGATCGAAATCAACAGCTCGATAAGCCTCAAAGAAAGCCTTGGCCTGTGCCTCCCCGCGAGAATTGATCGGGGCATCAATTCCACTGCCTTGCACCACTCCTTTGAGATTGAAATCGGTTTGTCCGTGCCTTACGATGTAAATTTTTTTTCGGTTCAAGTTTCTTTATTTTTGTTCTCTGCTCAAAGAAAACTCATTTCTCTCAGATTTTTATGATCTTCAACATAAAGCCTTCCCTCACACAATTAAATAACACAAGTACCCAAACAATGGTTACACATTTGGGAATTGAATTTACGGGAATCGGCGAAGATTACCTTGAGGCAACTATGCCTGTGGATCATCGTACTATACAACCATGGGAATCCTACATGGAGGCGCCAATGTGGTACTAGCTGAGACACTTGGAAGTGTGGCAGCATCGCTCACCGTAGATCTAGAAACCCAGCAAGTGGTAGGGCTAGAAATCAATGCAAATCACTTGAAATCAGTAAGATCAGGAAAAGTAAAAGGCATCACAAAACCCATTCACCTCGGGAAATCAACCCAAGTTTGGGAAATAAAAATATTCAACGAAGCAGAACAATTATGCTGCATCAGCCGCATCACAATGGCAATTTTGGATAAAAAATGAGCAATCAGACCGTCAATACCGTCTATTCGATTGAAGAAGTATTCCAGCTGATGATTTCCAAAGGAATCTCTTCTGGGGGTTCTTTTGCCATCTGGCGCAAACCAAAATCTTCCAAACTGGAGTTCATTTTGATGAATGCACCAAACCCGAAAAGGCAAGTCTAAATTTGGAAGAATTAGCTGCAGGTTTTATTGTGCATCCATTCGCAGATCAAGAAGATAAAAAGCTTGGTTTATCCGTGCTTCTCGCTATCTATCCATCGATCTGACTCAGCCGATTGACGATTCCCAACTCCCAGATTGGGTTCCAATCCTAATAAAGACAATCAGTCCCAATTCAATTATCATCCATTTCTCTCGGAGCTAGCATCAAAAACTCGAACCAAAACCAAACTGACTCTGAGGAGAAAGCGCATTTCATCCAATTGGTCAAACTAGGTATCCAGGAAATTGGAACCGGGAAACTTGAAAAAAGTTTGTTCCCGCCCGAACCAAAACAATTCCACTATCTAACAAATTTGACTTGAGCAAGAGTCTGGTGAGCATGCTCAAAGCTTATCCCAATTCCTTTGTCAATTTTTTCCACATTCCCGAAGTAGGAACTTGGATAGGTGCTTCTCCAGAGATTTGATCGAGACGAAAGGAGATTTATTTTACACGATGTCCCTCGCAGGTACTCAACCCGCCAAAGGAGAAAACCCGCTCAAAACCGCAGCCTGGACCCAAAAGAAATCGAAGAGCAAGCTCTGGTGAGTAGATACATTGTGGACTGTTTTAAAAAAATTCGACTACGAGAATATGAAGAATCTGGACCCAAAACAGTTTTGGCTGGTACACTTCTGCATTTGAGATCTGATTTTAAAGTAAATATGGTCGAAACTAATTTTCCGCAACTCGGATCTGTGATGCTCTCTCTCCTCCATCCTACTTCGGCCGTTTGTGGGATGCCGAGAGAGCAAGCGCTCCAGTTTCTCAAAATCACGAAGGTTTTGACCGCTCATTTTTTGCGGGTTTTATCGGCCAGTCAATATCAACCAAGAAACTTCCCTGTATGTCAACCTTCGAACAGCATCCATCCAAGGAGGTACTGCTATTCTATACGCCGGAGCGGGTGTCACAGCGGATTCCGATCCAGAAAAAGAATGGGAAGAAACAGAATTAAAATGTCAAATCATCGGTAAATTCATCCAAAACCCAAGCTCTTGATCCTCCAGCCCATCAGCAATCTAGTGGCAATTTGTGCCAAAAAAGGAATCGAACATGCGATTCTCTCTCCAGGTTCACGCTGTGCTCCGCTTACACTTGCCTTCTCAAGCATCCAGATATTCATGCGCGTACTATTTCAGATGAGCGATCTGCAGGTTTTATAGGTTTGGGAATGGCTCAGCAACTCGAAAAACCAGTAGTTTTGGTTTGCACGAGTGGATCTGCTGCATTGAATTATTATCCAGCTGTGGCAGAGGCCTATTTTCAAGAAATTCCCTTGCTCATCCTCACCGCAGATAGACCAGCCGAATGGATCGATCAATGGGATGGACAGACGATTTTTCAACCTGAGGTATTTGGAAAACATGTTAAAAAAAGCTTTCAATTTCCCGATACATTTTCTACTCCAGACCAGCACTGGCATGCAGATAGGATAGTCAACGATGCCATCAACCTTTCTCTTCAAGATCCTCCAGGCCCAGTTCATATCAACATACCCCTGAGAGAACCCTTTTATCCAGAAGCGGGTGAGGAAATGGTTTTCACACCCAATCCAAGAATCATCACTCACTTGTCCGGCAGTCCCAATCTCAGCGATGAAAACCTGCGAAATCTCAAAGAAAGGCTCAAATCTGCTCAAAAAATCTTGATAGTAGCTGGTCAGCAAAATCCAAACTTGAAGCTCAAATCTATTCTTGACCAACTTGCTAGCTCTCCAAATATCGTCGTTGTCACGGATACAATTTCAAATTTGCAATCCGAAAAAACAATCTGCCTTCATGATCATTGGCTCGGAAATGAAAATTTTTACTCCAGCCTCGAACCAGATCTGATTCTCAGTTTTGGAAAATCTGTGATTTCAAAATCTTTGAAGCAATTTTTGCGTAAAACAAAAGCCTCTCATTGGCATATTCAAGCAGACGGCCAAGCAAAAGATACTTTCCAGAGATTGACTAGAATCATCAACTGTACCCCTGTTTCTTTTTTGAATTGGCTCAATCAAAACCTTCCAGATGGCCAAACTGAGTTTCAATCCAACTGGAAAAAACTAGAAAAAACAACTCAAATTTCGCTTTCGCATGCCTTTGAGCAGTCAGAATTTGGGGAATATCCAGCCTTACACTATTTGCTTAAAAAAATCCAGCATTTTCAAAAATTCATGTTGCCAACAGCATGGCTGTCCGATATCTCAACTTGCTAGGAAAAAGACCTCAAGAAATCTATTGCAACCGCGGAACAAGCGGAATAGATGGCTCTAGCAGCACAGCTGTAGGCTGTACATTTACGACCAAAGATCTGTCACCTTGATCACTGGCGACCTCGCTTTCTTTTATGATCGCAATGCTTTTTGGCACAACTATTCTATGCCAAATCTGCGAATCATCTTGCTCAACAACCACGCCGGGGGATTTTCAGGTTGATCGATGGACCTTCCAAACAACCTGAATTGGAAGAGTTTTTTGAAACCAAGCAAAGGCTGACCGCGCATCATCTAGCGGCAGAATTTGGATTTGGACATCAATTGGTCAAAAGCCAAAGCGAATTAGAAACGGCGCTGTTGACTTTTATAAACCTGGGATAAAAACCCGAATCTTGGAAATCGAAACAAACAGTGAGAGCAATGCCAAAATCCTGAAACAGGTAAAAGAGATCATTGCTACTGAACTTGTCAAGTAGCTGAAACTATAATTCAGGAGTTTTTACTTATTTCTTCTGAAACACTCTGATGTAATCCACTTTCATTTCCTGCGGAAAAAGAGTGCTTCCATCGGGATTTCCAGGCCATTTTCCGCCTACTGCTACATTGAAAATGAAGAAGAATGGCTTATGAAATTCTTCCAATCCTCCTGGCGTAATATCAATCACATGATATTGAACTCCATCCAACAGCCAAATGATTTTTTGAGAATCCCAAAGGATAGAAAACACATGATATTCATCGTTGAAGATCCCCGATTTCAACTTGGTACTACCTCCATAATTTGCATAGTTGCCATTATTGTCCCAGTGAACAGTACCATGAACTGTGCGGTCGCGGTCTTCCTTGCTACCTCCGATCATTTCCATGATGTCGATTTCACCACATTTCGGCCAGCTTACCTCAGAAATATTCTCTCCCAGCATCCAGAGTGCGGGCCACATTCCTTGACCTTTGGGCAAAATCGCTCTGATGTCAACACGTCCATAAGTAAATGATTTTTTGCCTTTGGTGATCAGTCTCGATGACGTATAATTCCTACTTCCGGCATTTTCTTTTTTGGCAGTGATGATCAATTTTCCATCTGCAAGTTTGGTGTTTTCTTTTTTGTAAAACTCCAATTCATCATTTCCCCAACCACATAAACCAGGACATCCATCACCTAACTCAAATGTCCATACATCAGAAAGTTCAGACCCCGAAAACTCATCCGCCCAAACAAGATTGTAACCATCATAAGCAGATGGGCTGGTATATCCCGAATCAGGATCCAATCCAAGAGCTGCACTGTTCATGTTGACAACTTTAGAATCCACCACAAAATCGGTTTCAGACGAATGAGCTGGGACCAAAGTAAAATCCCCTTTGGAAGTATAGGTCTTGGTAGCCGAATTTCCATCCACTCTGACAAAAGCTTCTCCTGAAGTCCCAAAATTGATCTTAAAAAAGATGCGTTTTCAGCAGAAAAAATAGCTTTGACTTGCCCATTTCCTAGATATTCAACTTCAATGAGAAGTTTGGTAGGCAACTTGATTTGTTCATCAGAAGGGTTTTCAGAGCATGAAGCAAAGAAAAAAACCAAAGAAAGAGACAAGAAAGGAGCTTATAAATTCGCATATATAATGATTTAACAATTGAATATTAGGATTTTTTTGTGAATTAAGAAATTTTATTTCTAAACAAAAACTCATTCCACAAATAAAATAATGATAGGATCAAAACACTATTCAAACTTCAATCTCAAATCAACGGAAGTGCTTTTTTCAAAGCGGGGTTTCGATTGCTAGATTTCCAAATTGCAGACAATTCTGTGAATTGGGGAATTTGAGGAATTTCCATAAATCTGATTTCAAATCATACCCTTCACCCAACGAAGTAGGAACAATCGCTACACCCAAACCCAACTCCACCAATTTGAAAATCGTCAATGCATGAACTGATTTGTGGCGAATCACAGGGTCAAAACCTCCATCTCGGCAAATACTCATAATCTGCTCAAAATAAAGATTGCTGTAATCACTCGAAAATAAGATAAATGATTCCTTTTCAAACTGTCGAATAGACTTGAAATCAGACTTTTGAATGGGGTGATTTTCTGAAACCACGAGCGAAAATGTATCACTCATGACTGATCGCATTTCCAATCCCTGTGGAACGGAAGCCAAGCGAACAAAACCCAAATCCAATTGTCTTTTTGGATCATTTCGACCTGCAAAGAATTGCTCAACTCCTCCAAACTCGTGCTGATCAAAGGCTGAGCCGTTGTGAGTTTGGAAAGCAAATCAGGCAAAACCCGATTGGAGGCCGAACCCAAAAAACCAATTCTCAACTCTCCGATTTTGCCCTCATCTATCAGTTTCAACTGACTCACTGTCAAGTCCAAATGGTTCAAAACAAAATCAATTTCTTCTTTCAAAAAATTCCCAGCAGCAGTCAAATTCACTCGCTTTTTGTCTCGATCAAATAGCTGAACACCAACCATTTCTTCCAATTGCTTGATTTGTCGGCTGAGTCCCGGCTGAGAGATAAACAGCCTTTCGGCAGCTTTGCGATAATTCAATTCCTCTGCTACTGCCTTGAAATAATGTAAATGTCTTAATTCCATTGATGCTTATTAAGTATTAGATACTGACCAACTGATATCAATAAGTATTAAAAGTAGTGTTTACTTTTGAGATAATTCTGAATTTAAACCCAATTGAAATGGAGATTTTTCATTACGGACAAGATCATCTCACTTGCTCAATCGCTCTCAAACTTGCTCGAAAGGAACAAAAAGGAGATTTCAATTCACAGACTCGCTCCAAAGTACTTGCTTCAGCAGAAGCTGTGGCAGAAATCGCAAAAGGTGAAACAGCTGTTTATGGGATCAATACAGGTTTTGGTCCACTTTGCACTAGTAAAATCTCAGAAAAAGACACGCAGACATTGCAAGAAAACTTGCTCAAAAGTCACGCTGTAGGACTTGGAGAGCCTGTTGCTACAGAAATATCAAGATTGATGCTGGTTTTGAAATTGCAAGCACTGGCACAAGGCTATTCAGGGATCCGATTTGAAACACTCGAGAGAATCGCATGGATGCTCGAGCAAGACGTCATCCCCGTCGTCCCAATCCAAGGATCAGTCGGTGCTTCGGGAGATTTGGCACCACTTTCTCATTTATTTCTTCCGCTAATCGGGCTAGGCAAAGTTCATTTCGAAGGAAAAATCTTGCCTACAGCAGAAGTTTTGAAGCATTTTTCAAAAGAACCCATTTCGCTAGGCCCCAAAGAAGGACTCGCTTTGATCAACGGAACGCAATTTATGGCTGCCTACGGAGTCAAAATAGTGGATAGATTGCACAATATTCTCGTCCATGCAGACATTACGGGAGCCATGATGCTCGAAGGATTGATGGGTTCTATCAAACATTTTCATCTGAATTGCATCAGTTGAGGCCATTTATTGGCAACAAACACGTCGCAAAGACTATACTCAATCTCCTCCAAGATTCCGAAATAGTCCAATCTCACTTAGATTGCGCGCGCGTCCAAGACCCTATTCCCTCCGCTGCATGCCACAAGTACATGGTGCTTCGCGCAATGCTTGGCTACATTTGAGAGATGCGATCGAAACTGAAATCAACTCCGTGACCGACAATCCAATCGTTTTTGATGCCCAGCACACGATTTCGGGGGGCAATTTTCATGGTCAGCCCATAGCGCTTCCGCTCGATTATGCTTGCTTGGCAGCATCCGAAATTGGAAACATTGCGGATAGACGGATCTATCTTTCGCTCTGCGGAGATACACCGGGCGTACCCAAGTTATTGCTCAAGGAAACAGGTCTCAACTCTGGCTTGATGATTCCCCAATATACCACAGCCGCTTTGGCATCCGAAAACAAAGGACTTTGCTTCCCCGCCTCAGCAGATAGCATTCCCACCTCCCTCGGTCAGGAAGATCATGTGAGCATGGGAAGTATCGGTGCTCGGAAGGCGCTTCAAGTCATTTCAAATGTGGAAAAAATCTTAGGAATCGAGCTTTTCTATGCAGCGCAAGCTTTGGATTTCCATGCCCCATTGAAGTCAGGCATAATTTTGACAGCCCTTTACCAGCATGTACGCACCAAAATCCAACCTGTAATCCATGATCGGGTGATGAATGAAGATATGGAAACAGCTATCGAAATGATCCAAACAGGCGAGCTACGGGAACTCGCGCAAAATATTTCCAAAGAGAAAAACCTAGCTTTCGAAACTGAGTGGAGTGAGATGTTTGGATTTTAAATTCTACTACTATCAAGGATTCGATGAAAATTGAAAAAAATAAATCCAAGAAGTCGTAATTTGAATTCAGGAATAATTGCTAAAAATACTTAAACTCAAAAAAACCTAATTTTCCTTTTAAAAATAAGAGTTTCCTAAATTATCCAAAATGAAAAACCTCGTACTCATTGGCCCAATATCCCAATTACTTACATTGGATCATCTTCCTTTGAAAGGCGCTTTGAAGGATGAACAATTGGAGATTTTAGAAAATATTGGGATTTTGATTGAAGGGGAAAATATTCTAGAAATTTCAGATTATGAAAGCTTAAAGACAAAAGCAAAAAATCTTGGCGCTGAATTAATCAAGCTGGAGGGTGAGCATGTTGCAGTCCCTGGTTTGATAGATTGTCATACCCATATCTGCTTTGGAGGAAGTCGGGCGAGAGATTTTGCGATGCGAAATTCTGGGAGAACTTACCTGGAAATCGCCCAAGCAGGAGGAGGAATCTGGGATACAGTCACACAGACTCGAAAACTGAGTTTGGACGAATTGGCAGAAAAAACTACCCAAAATGCCAATCGCCACCTAGCGCAAGGAGTAACTACAATTGAGGTAAAATCAGGGTATGGTTTGAGTGTAGAAGAAGAACTCAAAATGTTGCGTGCGATCAAAAAAGCAAACAATTCTACATCTGCCGATTTGATCTCAACTTGCCTCGCGGCCCACATGAAACCTCGGGACTTCACGGGCTCAAATTCAGAATATCTCGCTGAAATCAGTGAAGAGCTTTTCCCTCTTATACAAAAAGAAAAACTTTGTAATCGGATCGATGCTTTTGTTGAAAAATCAGCTTTTAGTCCTGATGAAATCAAGTCATATTTTCAAAAAGCAAAGGATTTGGGCTTTGATATCACTGTTCACGCAGATCAATTTACCACAGGAGGATCGGAAATAGCGATCCAGTTCGAAGCAAAATCAGCAGATCATCTCGAAGTTTCTGCTGACTTGGAAATAATGCAATTGGCTAAATCTAATGTGGTTGCAGTGGCTTTGCCTGGCGCATCTTTAGGATTGGGCTGTGCTTTTACACCTGCGCGAAAAATCCTAGATCAAGGTGGAGCTTTGGCGATAGCTTCCGATTGGAATCCGGGCTCAGCACCGATGGGTGACCTGATCGCACAAGCATCGATTCTGGCTACATTCCAAAAACTCAGCATGGCTGAGGTTTTCGCCGGCATTACCTTCCGCGCTGCCGCTGCTCTTGGATTGGAGGATCGCGGAAGATTAAAAGTGGGCTTTTTGGCTGATTTTTGTCTTTTTGCTACTTCAGATTTGCAGGAAATCCTTTATCACCAAGGAAGCATGAAACCAGTTCAGGTTTGGAAAAAAGGGAAAAGATTTTAGAAGTAAGATTTCAGATTAATTAAATCGAGAAAAAAATTTCAATTCAAATGACTTTCAAAGATCAACTCATCCAAGGAATTCCTACGGATCTTCCTCCTAAAAAAAAGAGGGATTCCTCCATTTCTCACGCTCCTAAGCGCAAGGATATTTTGAGTTTGGAAGAAAAGAAACTGGCTCTCAGGAATTCACTTCGCTATTTCCCAAAGAAATGGCATGAGGAACTCGCAGCAGAATTTTTTGAAGAACTGGAAGCATTTGGGCGGATCTATATGTATAGATTTCAGCCTGATTATCCGATGTTTGCTAGAGCAATTCAGGAGTATCCAGCCAAAACCCAACAAGCTTCTGCGATCATGCTCATGATCCAAAACAACTTGGATCCAGCTGTGGCTCAGCATCCGCAGGAATTGATTACTTACGGCGGAAATGGAGCTGTTTTTCAAAATTGGGCGCAGTATCTTCTCACCATGAAGTTCTTGGCTGAGATGACTGAATCACAAACTTTGCATATCTATTCTGGACATCCAATGGGGCTTTTCCCCTCCTCTCCAGATGCTCCACGCGTAGTCGTGACAAATGGAATGATGATCCCAAACTACTCCAAATCAGATGATTGGGAGCGATTCAATGCCCTCGGAGTAACCCAATACGGACAAATGACGGCGGGTTCTTACATGTATATTGGGCCACAGGGAATCGTACATGGGACAACGATTACAGTGATGAATGCATTTAGAAGGAAACTACAATCCAACCAAAAACCCAAAGGGAAAATCTTCCTAACCTCAGGTCTAGGAGGGATGAGTGGTGCACAACCAAAAGCAGGAAATATTGCTGGATGCATCACGATCTGTGCCGAAGTGAATCCAGCTGCTGCCCGAAAAAGACATTCCCAAGGGTGGGTGGATGAATTGATCGAAAATATAGAGGATCTAGTTTCACGAGTCAGAAAAGCAAAATCTCAAGAAGAAATTGTTTCGATTGCTTTCCTAGGAAATGTAGTGGATGTATGGGAACGATTGGATCAGGAAAACATCCTCGTAGAAATCGGTTCAGACCAAACTTCCCTTCATAATCCCTGGTCGGGCGGCTATTATCCAGTAGGGTTAAGTTTCGAAGAATCCAATCAAATGATGGCAGAAAATCCCAATGGTTTTAAAGTAAAAGTTCAGGAATCTCTTCTCCGTCAATCAGCATCTATCAACCGCCACGTTGCCAAAGGAACCTATTTTTTCGATTATGGAAATGCCTTTTTGCTGGAAGCTTCGAGAACAGGCGCGGATGTAATGGCTGAGAATGGAATTGATTTTAAGTATCCATCCTACGTTCAGGACATTTTGGGGCCGATTTGCTTTGACTATGGTTTTGGCCCTTTTCGATGGGTTTGCACATCTGCCGATGCAAAGGATTTGCGGAAGTCCGACCAGATAGCTGCTCGAGTTTTAAAAGAAATCATTCAGACTGCTTCTGCATCCATTCAGCAACAAATGCAAGACAACATCACTTGGATCGAAGAAGCGGAAAAAAATAAGCTTGTGGTAGGATCGCAAGCCAGGATACTATACGCAGACGCGGAAGGCAGAGCCAAAATTGCAAAAGCTTTCAACGATGCGATCAATTCAGGGGAAATCACCGCACCAATGTACTTGGTAGAGACCATCACGATGTAAGTGGTACAGATTCACCTTATCGCGAGACCAGCAATATTTACGACGGCAGCAAATTCACCGCTGATATGGCTATTCACAATGTGATTGGTGATAGTTTCCGTGGAGCAACTTGGGTATCGATTCATAATGGAGGCGGTGTAGGCTGGGGAGAAGTGATCAACGGAGGTTTTGGAATGCTCCTCGACGGTTCAGCAGAGGCTGAACGAAAGCTAAAATCTATGCTTTTCTATGATGTCAACAATGGAATCGCTCGACGTGCTTGGGCTAGAAATACTGGTTCTTTGGAGGCTATTCAAAGGGAAATGGATCGCAGACCAGATTTGAAAATCACGCTTCCAAATCTGGTAAATGATGAGATTTTGGAGAAGTTGTTTGGCTAATCACAAACATTGCCAGTTTTACAAATTTGAAGTTTGGTATTCGGTCGATCGACTTAGAATCAAATACTGCAAACAAAAGAAAGTCTAACAAACATTCTGGGGTTATCCCGGATTTTGGATTAGGTTCCGTAATGAGAGGTCAAAATGTAAGAAAATCAAGTATTGAACGAATGAGGCATAGCATCTCTATGGTGAATGAGTTAAATTAATCCAAGTGTTTGATTTTGAAGCATTTTGGTCTCGAAATAGGAATTCTAATACATATTCCAGGTTTAATTCTATACTTTTCATCAAGGTTTTAATTTTTGAAAAATCGAAAAAATCAAATGAATCATCTCCACAAAAATCCAGCATCTTCCAATTGGGCAGGCAGAGAATCTGAAGCTATTGAATACTGGCATCAAGCAGTAATTTCTGTCAATAATTTGGAGTTTGATTCAGCTTCAAAATCCAAAAAAAATCGGAATCCTCGGTTATGCAGCGGAAGAAGGAGTAAGACGAAATCGAGGTCGAATAGGCACCTCAAAAGGCCCTGACATGATTAGGAAAATGTTGGGACCTTTGGCTTTCATCTCCCCATCGGCACAGAGATCCTAGATTATGGAAATATCCATACAACTGGAGAAGATATGGAATCTAGCCATGACTTAATCTCTGATGCGGTTATAACCTGCTTCAAACTCACCATTTTCCCGTTTTACTTGGAGGGGGACATGATTTGGCGTACTCGCATGCGAGAGGAGTTTATAAATATCTGGAAACCAATCATGAAAAGTTAGGAATCATCAACTTGGATGCCCATTTCGACCTTCGTCCTCTTGTGGATGGCAAAGGACATTCAGGATCACCATTCTTTCAACTTGAACAAGAAAATCCTCAAAATTTTCATTATCTCTGCTTGGGCATTCAGAAATCTTCAAACCCTAAATCCTTATTTGAAACTGCTGAAAAACTAAAAGCTCGTACCATCCTAGCGGAGGATTTGACGGCAAATAATTGGGAAATCATTGAAGAGAAGATTATCAAGTTTATCGATTCTGTTGATAAAATCTACCTCAGTATAGATATGGATGGTTTTTCATCTGCCTATTCACCAGGCGTATCTGCTCCTTCCCCGATGGGATTCACCCCAGAGATTGCCTTCAAAATATTTGAATTGATCTCCAAAAGCAAAAAAATTATCAGTTTGGATGTAGTAGAACTAAATCCCACTTATGATCAAGATAATTTAACCGCGAGATTAGCAGCAAGATGCGTTGAATATATTCTTAGAAATAGTTTTGAATGAGTTTTTTCATATTCTTAGTTGTAAGTCAGCGGTTTTACCAATTTAAACTAGCCCGAATTTTAGGGGTACCTACACTTGATACCCTAGAAAATAAAAACCCTCTTCAAAACAAGTTTTGAAGAGGGTTTTTTAAGTGGTCAAATGGAATCGAACCAGACGGTTACTTATTATTGGTTAAAACAAGTTTATCATGCTTTAAATACCTTGAAACACTTAATCATTCTTTTTTTCTGGGAATAGAATAGATGCTAAAACAGAAAGAATTAAAATACTTCCCACAATTGCAAGAGAAATTGGAGAAGATATATGAAAGAATGGAGCAATTACCATTTTTAAACCTATAAATGACAATATAATTGCTAGACCAAACTTCAATCGGCTAAACATATGGATAAAATTAGCGAGCAAAAAGTAAAGAGACCGGAGGCCAAGAATAGCAAAAATATTGGATGTGTACAAAATAAAGGGATCGTCAGGTGCAATGGCAAAGATGGCTGGGATTGAATCCACAGCAAAAATCAAATCCGTAACTTCGATAACTGCAACAACGACTAAGAGAGGAGTAGCCATTTTTATACCATTTTCAATAGTGAAAAATTACCACCATCAAATTCATTACTCACTTTGAAAATTTTGTGTACGAGCTTGGCACCAGGGCTTTTACTGAAGTCTTTTTGATCTTCATCGTCATCATTTGCAGACCAAGATTTGATCCCCGCATAAATTAAGAAGAGGCCAAAAAAGGTGAGTACTACATTGATTTTTACATTTTGTCCAAATAAATTCATCTCGGGCAAAAAAGTACGATTTATTAACTCTACCCCAGAAAAGATGAAAATCGCACGCATAAATAAGGCCCCAATAATACCCCAGAAAAGTACTTTGTGGTGAAGTTTCGACGGAACATTGAAGTAGTTGAAGACTAGAATGAAAACAAAGAGGTTATCTACTGAAAGTGCTTTTTCAATCCAATATGCTGCCTGAAATTGAGAAAATTTCTCCAAGCCAGAGCTTTCATTGGTGACAAAGTAGATGAATAAGCTGAAAATCATGGAGAGCCCAATCCAAACCAAAGACCAAACAATAGCCTCTTTGTTGGAAATCTCGTGGCTCTTTTTATTAAAAATGCCCAAGTCAAGCATCAACATGAGTATAACTACGACAGCAAATCCGATTATGATGCCGGGATGGTTAATTAGGTTGTCCATAAGTTGTGTTTTATATGTTTTTTAATTCTTTATATGTTTTTTAATTCAAAGTTGAGTTCTTGAAGAAACAGGTAACTTGAAGAAACAGGTAAATTATTTTTTACAATTAATCGTGCACGATTTTACTTAATTTTTTTCAATTCTAGAATATTATTGATTATTTTTTTTCGGTAACATTCCGTAAATTTGTTTTTTAATAGATTTTAACCAAAAATCACAGGTCTTTAAACAATTTATACTCAATAGCTCCATCTAATTCAACAAATACTTTTTCAGAGAAAACTTCAAATTTCTGTATTTCATCTTGCAGCAACAGTTGAATTGCAGCAGTCATTAATGGATATCCTGCCTTAAAGGAATAATACAATCCACCAGATGGTCTAGGGTTTAGATCTAACAAATATAATCGACCATCATACCGTATCTAAACTGAATATTGAATAAATAATCAAGAGATAATTCATTACAAATAAGTTGACAAATTTCTTGGAGTGAGGGGATATTATTAATAACACGAAGATTTCCTTTTTTTTCTTTTGCCACGCTTAAAAACAATCTTTCCTGATGAAGCCAAACAATCAATACTTATCTCTGGCCCATTCATATATTCCATCATAATAAGAGGAGAGAAAGATTTTTCATTTTGAAAAATATTGTAATAATATTCAAAGGTATTTCTTGGACTGGGATAACTCATCAAACCTCTGAATTCATTTATTGAATCATCCACTATCCTAAAGCCTAAACCGCCAATCCCCTTATCTGGCTTGAAACAAGTTATTGGGGCATTCCTGATTCACTTCCTTGAGTAAGAACCTGCCTAGCCTTCAAAAATTCAGAAGGACTATGGATAAGATAGTATGGAGGAATATATTCTGGAATAATTTTACGCAATGATTCGTAAATTTTTCCTTTACTGGATAAAATTTCAGCATATTCTGACGTGAAGGCTATGCCTATTTTAGTTCCCTGAGATTCAAATAAAGAAATATGAGGGGAAATAACTGAAGCACTAAACTCACCAGGTAAGAATATATCAATTTTATTACGTTTGCAAAAATCCAAAGCATAATTCAAATACTCTTCGTCATCTAACATTGGCTCTTTCTCAATGTAATCACATGCCTGCAAAAAAACAGACTGAAGATTTGTGTGAGTTCCAAAAAATCTAAAATCATATAATAGATTACTGTGCCTAAGTTCTTGAATAACATGATATGTTGTTCCGAAGGTACGATTAAACCAAATATTTACTGGAGTCATATTTAAAATTTTAATTGGTTAATTGTTTTATTAATCTGACTTTTTTGAGGTATTATTTTAAAATGACAGATATCCATAAAATTCCAATCAGATAAGCTATCTCCTATCCCAATAGTAAGTTTTGGTCTATTTTTTTCAATCAAATATTGAACTGCATTCTTTTTTATCAATGCACTTAGGCACTATGGCTATATTATTATCATTCTGATAAAGATTAAAATCATCAGGTATAATACCTGACAACATTATGAAACATTCAGAATTTGATACATGGTAATCATCTTTATTTTTATTTTTTATAGACACATAATAATCATCTACGTTATGCACATTAAAAATATCATTGTTTAATTTTTCTCCAACTAGGGCATATAATTCGGAAATCTGAACACTAGATTTTTGAAGATGAGAATGAATATGAGACTTCCAAACTGGATCTGATTTTTGATCACATATTATATCTGCACCAAAATAAACAGAAGCATGTTTTATACGATTATCACGACTAATATATGTTCTATTATATTGTGTAAAATCTCTGGCAGTAACAGGAACAATTGAACAATTTTCATACGCGTTAAGCAAATCCCATAAAGCTTTTTGTTCATCACTCATATAGGAAACAGTCAAAGAATTAGGAGATTCCGTAGCCGGAAAAACAGCATCCAAATTTTTTCTCTTTGTTTGGAAGAATGTGTCATCCAAATCAATAAAAATCATAATTGGCATTGAATTAATTGATTCCATACACTTCTTTTCTTGCGATTATTTTTTTGCCCACTCAAAATGTGTAGCGCATTCTTGCATTGAATTATGTAAATTAAAAACTGCGGGAGAACCATCATCAAGAATTTTACAAGCCACCTCATATTCTTCACAAGAAACTTTATAAACATCATTTATAACTTGAACTTGAAAAGGATGAATTGCAGACTTCCCAAAAATCCCATTTTGCAAATCCTTTTCTACCTCTTGCCTAAGGACAACAGAAGTTTCAGAACCAAAATGTTCATAAACTGTTCCGGTTACATTAATGTCATAAGGAGCAAAAGCAAAATAATCCGTGAAATAATATGAGAAGCTACTTGAATATCATAAACAGACTGATTTTTATTTCTTCGCGTCTTCAGAATATTTAAAATATCTGTGATTCCAATTCTCACTGACAACAGATTCTTCCTATTTTGAAGTATAAAATCTCTAACTAAAATAATTTCTTCTTCAGAAAAAATATTTTTTTCTAAGACTGGCATAAACCACATGTCAACGGGCATTTGTTCTAGATATTGTTTCATATTATCAGGAGAAAATTTTGGCAGCACAAAACCATCAATTTTCTCGATATTATCAAATGCTAGAATTTCTTTCAATGCCATTGGACTTCTCGGTCTGATAAAAACCATCATTTGTCTGTCACTTTTTTCATAGGACATCTCAAATAAAAGATTACGCAGATTATCATAGCACTCCTGTAGATCTTCAAAAGCAACACTATCTTCAGTGTCAAGAATAACAGATTTAAGGAATGGATATTTGTTCTTAATAATTATTTCCTTTAAGTCTTTTCTGGTGGACGGTAAATATAATGATGCTCCTAATTTTATATATTCCATATTTTTTAAATAAGTTCTTTACAAGACAGCCATGGCTTTAAATGGCAGATCACTTGACAAGCAAACCTTAACATTTCTTTGTTCAGAAAGATGTAAAATATGAGCTACATCAATTTGTGAAAAATCTTGAACAAGTAAAAATTTGGGGACTCTTCTCAAAAGGGCACGAGTAGTTTCTCCAATCCCTGGTTTAATATATTCATGGCTTGTTATTTTATGTTCAAATGCAAAGCTCTCTATAAAAACGGCTAACACGTAGCTGCAATAAAGAATTACCTCCTAACTGAATAGATGGATTCATATTATTAATCAACTCGCTAGCCCGCTTCATAATCTCATCGACGTACCAAATAGAAAGGTCGGTATCTAATAGTTCATGATAATATTTACAGCCATGAAAACCTCCATCTGTCGCCATTTCAGATGTATAGATTGATCTACTTATCAAACCAGAAATAACTGAATTCAAAATAGCTGAGGGAATCAGGTAATCATCATTGGTTACAGTGGCATATGCATTTCCTGATATATCTGAAATAGTGTGCAAGTGATAATCTATACCAAATCCATATTTCTCATTGAAAGCAATAACAGATTTTTTCAATTCTCCAGCTATACTTCCTTTACTAACCCAACCATCTAGAAAAGCTAATTTGCTATCTGGGTGATTTTGCAAAATGTGCAACAAGGCAACTTCGTCAATACCTCGATCCTTAATGATTGATATTGAATAATGGGGAACTTCTAGATCAAAAAAATGCAAAAGCATCCGCCTAATTATAACCCCGATTGGTGTACCTGCTCTTGCTAGAGAAACAATTACTGGTTTATTTAATTGAGAGTAATACTTTGCCAATGAATAAAGATCACTAGTTACCCGATCTATGTTCATTTCCATTGCCTGGTAAAAAAGTTCTAAATATTTCTTGTCTGGACGATACTCAGGAGATATCATCTCACTGTAGTGGAGTTCTTTAGTTTGAATTAAACGCTCTTTTTGATCTATCGGAATCTCCTCCAAATCAATAATTCTCATCAAAAAATCAACATCACCAGGATTATATGAACCATGAAACATAATAAATCAATAAACTGTATAAAACTTTAATTTATTTTTTTGCATTTTCCGATTTTATTCAAAAAACATAAAACGATCGCTCTCACCCAAATACTTGAATTCTCGAAAAACAGGGGAAAGATTATAACTGGTTTTTGAAATTTTAATCAAAAAATCATATTCTGTTAATTCTGAAATAGACTTACACAATTCCTTGAAAATATAATAATTATAAGATTCTCTATTATAAGCGTAAAGAACAGAAATCTGAGACTCATTGACAAAAAATACAGTTATTTCATGATAATTATTATGTGTTTCAAACAAGCAATAAAACCACAAATTACTGTCAAAAATCACACGAGCATTTTCAGTAAAATACTTAACATGATGGGTTAAAAATTCTTTAGAAATAATTTTACCTACCTCCCAAATTGGCATATTTAGAAGTGGTTTCCTGGGAATCTTTGCGAAGAAATTCCCTTTGAACATATTCACGAGAATAGATTTATCAAAATTTTCATATTTTAGTTCTAAATGAATGACATAATTCTTACTTATTTCCTGAATAAATGAAACATGAAATCCAGAATTAAAAAGGAAAGAAAGCGCCTTGG
The DNA here is from genome assembly GCA_013167095.2 of Daphnia sinensis. Lineage (NCBI taxonomy): Eukaryota > Metazoa > Arthropoda > Branchiopoda > Diplostraca > Daphniidae > Daphnia > Daphnia sinensis. The sequence continues at coordinate 14,093 of WJBH02000261.1, read as the reverse complement.
AATTATCAGCTGTTACCCTTGATTTTAGAACAGTTTGACTAGATTGAGAAAAAAAATACCTAATTATAAAATTCCATGCATTAATTGCCACTGATGGAGTCTTGAAAATTGAACCATGAAGAGAAACTGTTTCATCTTCATCTAGAATTTTAACGAAACCTACTGAATTACTTTCAGAATCTAAAATCTCAAAATAGAATTCAAATTCTTCAAAAAATGATTCGATTTCATCCCCTTCTCGCAACCCTAATACAGGATGCCAAAATTTGGGATCTAGAAAACCAAAAAAATCAAAGGATTTATAATTTTTCCTGATGGAGCCCCATTGTTCTGCAGTTTCAAGACTACTGATATTGAAGTGCATCTGCAATTGCTTTAGATATTTGCTGTCCAGTACATTCCTCAATCCACAACCATTGACCATTAACATTACACTCCAAAAAATAAAACTCATTGGAGGGTGTTTCAATGAAATCAAAAGCTCCGAAATGTATACCCATATTTTTTAGAAACAAAATGCAAAATTCTCGAATAAATTCAGGTGGATCAGCTGCAATATGACATATTTCTTCATAACCAACCCTACGCCAATCTGTCATTGTTCTTTCATCCGACTGTGAAAGTATGATACATCCAAAAATCTGATTATCAACCACAGAAACCCGCCATTCATGTTTTTTTTCAATATACTCTTGTAAAAAACAATAGTTTAAAGTAGGAAAAGATGACTCAGATAAGGATTCAATAAATACTGATGAGGAAATTTTTTCGGAAAAAAAAGGAATCCATTGATCGTCCTCAATAGTTCCTCTGCTTTCTATCGGCTTAATTAGGATGAATGAATGCTTCGAACAAAACGCAGCCAATTCTTCAGGATTATTAGATAAAATTGTGTCTGGCGTATGAATTTTGGAACTATTTCTCTGTAAAACTTCTGCTATCCTTTTTTGTTTGAGCTTAGAAGAATTGATTTTATCTAAGTGAGGATGACCAAACCAACGAGCTTCTGGAATAGAAAATAATATTGAATGAAGCCCAGACCAACTTTCGTCGATATATACCTCCTTATGCTGAATAGTAGAAATATTATTTAAAGTCGGCTTCGATGGGCGGCGATAGTAAATTGATTTGACACTTGCAAAACTAAATTCACGATGCCCATTAAAAAAATGAAAACAATATTGATTGTTTTTTTCTTGCCAAGTAATACTAGACAACCCATCAAGAAGTTGGTCTGTATTAATTCGTAAAAAATTAGCTCCTGATTTGTTGAGGTGTTTTATAACTGAATTTGCATGACCATCATCGACGGATGTAATAATTAGAATAACACTCTCAGATATCATTCTTCAACCCTTATTGCCTTAGACCATAACTTAATTGCGTTCATCTGATTAAGTACTGCATTGATAATATAGGTAATTTTTCTTTGATTAATCATAAGCTCTTCACCTAATTCCATGATTGAATTTCTTTCTTCTTCTGACAAGTCAAAATCTCCATATGAAACAGCTGTACAATCACGAAGAAGGCAAGGTGCAAATACCTTGAATATTTCTTTGCCAACAACTGATTCTTATCGAAACGAGGATTATCAGCAATCTCATTTGCTTTTTCTCTCGGCACTCCAAATTGGTCTGTCAAAATAAAAAAAACTTCTTTTTCAGCAGGAGAAAATCCATCTGCCGCAGCAGAAAAAGCTACTGCTTGTAAATAGACCAGTTTATTCTCATAACTAAAATCGGTAGTTGGATAAAATTCAAAGATACTTTGCATGACTAAATGATTTAATTATCGTCCATTATACGGTCTGCTTCATTTTTGGGCTGGGTACCATTGGTTACTCTATGACAAGAAGTAGAAGGTCCTCCCATTAAATATTCTGTCATTTGAGTTTTAGGATCGTATTGACAAGAAACATTTTTCTCCTCCTTAATTGACGGCATCCTATTACTTGAAAATTTAACCAAAAGATGAGCGTTTTTCATGATTGTTAACTTTTTAATATGGCCGTATTCTTGTTTTTTTCAAATACGTTCGATTTTTAAAGCTTTTAAAAGTAGTACTTTTCTGCCAGTTCTCAAAATGGATAAATGAAATTTACAGGAGGCAAATTTTAGGTAAACCTCAATAATTCAACATTGGGATATAACTCACTAAGTTGCTGATACAAGTTATGTTCTGTAGGCAAGATTGCCGTCTCGTAACAGACATATACACGATCATATAACTGATCTTTAACATTGTACAAAAAATTATCGATTTGCTCCCCATAATTATCCTTGAACTCTAACAACGAATGAACATCATTCCCTAGCATTATCGGTGACCTAGTAGTACTTTGAACAAAAATAGCTGAGGAATAGGATTTCAAAATAAGGCTAACAAATAGGAGACATTCATGAACTCCCCGGTTCCGATTACCAAAACCCGTTCATTTCTTTTTGGCAAACTTGAAATTAGGTTTTTAAAATCGATGGATAACTTCTCACAACCAACTCTTCCATATGGATTGCAGAGGTCTTTGTGAACTAAAGAAAAATCGCACTCTGAAACATGCTGGGAAAGCTGACTATAATTATTACTTGAAAAAGTAAAATTGCCTTTAACAAGGCTCACTAACTCTGGCAATAATTTATGCTTTGACTTATCAGTCCAATTAAGAATACTAGTCGCAATAAAATTAGAAAATATCCCTTTCTCCTTAAATGCTGCAATTGTATTTAACAGGGTATTTCCAGTAGTGTACTCATCATCAACAAAAATTATGTTGGCCGGGTTATTGAGAATTGATTGATGTATTAAATTTTCTGGCAAATACAAATAATGATCTTTAGCATGAGAATGACTCTCACTAAAAGTCAGAAATATTGGACGATCAATTTTATGCCGAGTGGAATGATGGTAGTATGAATCCGTTAAGTCTAAGGATTCATAAACACCATATCCCAAAGATGTAGCTGTTTCTGAAAAAACCAATTACAACAGTTGGACCATCTTTTAGAAATGGCCTTATTTTATTTGAGAGAGTTTCATGTACTTCATGCATTTCATCTGGACATGAAGGATAATGTTTACCAAGAACCTTACTTAAAAACAAAAACCCTCTTTTTGTATTTTTTCTTGATGCAAACCCACATAGGTTGCCAAGTTCATCTCCGCTCTCAATTTCAAGAGTTCCTGTTTGTAAATCGATTTTAGTAACCATAGGTTTACTTCGTGCTTTAGTTGGTAAACAAAATTTCTAGCCTAATTGCCTATCAATTTGACATTTATCAATCTTCCACCGAGTTCCTTTGATAATAAAATTTGTTTCCCCTCAGTTAGCTCAATTGATGATCCTATAGCAATATTTTGCTTTGTTTGAACATCCATGAGATCTTGCATCCTTCGATTTATAAGGATCCATTTATTATTGTGAAAATGAAAATCTCCAACAGGTCTTCTCTGTTCTTCCGTTAGCCTTTCGTTTGGGGTAATGTTTCTATTAACATGCCATTGATACAGATTTTGTCCAGAAAAAACCATGATTCTATGATTATCTAATCTGTAATTGCCAGGGGTTGGTGCATAATATAAATCAAGAACAGGCAATTGCCCTCGGTATTCAGTGTTACAGAATGGGCATTTCGGTTTACTACTATTATCGAATACAAACCATTTCTGTTCGCACGATGAATTCTGACATGGCTGCATCAAATCAACCGTTTTAATCAATGCTTCTTTCCACTCTTCTGCGCTTGGACGTCTACTTGGATTATGTAAACCATCTATAAATGCACGATCAAACAACGCTTTTAAGTAGGGGCCACAAACCGTGTATGGAATCTTGTTAATATCGACCCATGGCAATTCCTTAGGATCCAATTGATTAGCTTTAGGTCTATTTGCCTTATCCGTTGGGTGCTCAATGAATAATGCTTTTTCCCCCATCATTAAATTATCCTCCTCGGTTGAATCTCCAGTCCCAAAATAATTTCCTCCTTTCAGAGGGTGCCTATACAATAGGTACATATATATCATTACTGCCAAAGCATGCCTATCAGTTAACATGCTAGGCAATTTTCTATTTGGATCTCGCTTATCTAACTTTAAAGTTGCCAGTACCTCGGGAGCAATAAAATCAGGAGTACCTATTACATCCGGAGGAAATCTACCCGGAACAACTAATCCATCAATATCAATGATTGAGGCATTACCTGTTATGGGGTCAATTAAAACATTTCGGTAAGACAAATCAGAGTGGGCAAGTCCAGCGGCATGCATTCTAGCAACGGCTCTACTAACATTTAAGCAAATTCGTATAAACTTGCCCCAATCACCCAATTCAGTAGAATCAAGATGCAGCCTGTACGCTCTATTCCTATATCTTGCTGAAGCAAACCATTTACCCTGCTTTTTCATCTCCTTTGATACTTGATAAGCCGGCGGCACCATCATTGAATCCCTTTTTAAAGAAAAAACAGCTGTTATAAATTGGCACAATTATGCCCACTTTGCCATTATGTTCTACCATGTCATAAGGCCAACAAAATAAATCTTTCCAATAATCACCTCCTGCTTGATTGAATATACTATCCCTAAAGCGATTGACGATATTTTCTAAACGATCTTTAGAATTGGCGTCTTGTTCATCTCTAAAAAATGCAATTACATAGGATTTATCAGGAGCGAAGTACACATCCTTCATTCCTCCTTGCATTGGAGACCCATTATCAACGTACTGATAGGTTGTTCCTTTTGAAGATCTAACTGAAATTGTAGCCATAAATTACTTATTAATACAAAATTGCGATTGTCCTATCATCATGATTCCCGGGACTCCAAAAATCCATCCATTTCATGAGATTTTCTTCAGACACTTTGATATCAGCATTAAAATCGATTGCAACAGCGTCATCATTTACCCCTTCAAGATCTTCAATAAAGCCATTCCAAACATCAATTTTTTCAAGGGCCGAATCCGTTTGAAATTTTGCGTCTGTAATTCCATCAGTCATTAAGATAAGTTTAGAAGATTTATCAACGATTTTATATTTGATTCTAGATATATATGCATTATCAGCAAATATTTCGTTCATAGTTAAAAATCGAGTTTGACCTGAAAACTCGCCACTATCAGGAACCCCCAATAAATGAACAGTGTTGGCTCTTTGGAGAATATTCCAATTCCACCATCTCCAACCCAAAATGAGGAAACAAACATTTTATCATCAAACTCCTTGACAAGAGCAAAAATAAGTGTCGTCGAATAATCTTTTATTTGAGCTTCTTTTACAATGGCTTCTTCTTTTATAGCATTTAATGCACTGAATGCAGCCTTGCCATGGTGAGAAATACAAAATGAACTGATTGCCTTTTGATTTAACTCATTAGTCTCTTTCATTTCGGCAATAATTGCATTAGATAAATTAACCATTCTTCTTCCGAAATATTTTTAAAATATTTCACAACACTTTCACAAGCAATTAAAGATCCCTTTCTACTGTATTTAGCCGAGCCAGCCCCATCGGCAACCACAATTATCCCCCAACCAGTTTGCTCAAAAAAGTTGAATCCAAATTCATCGTCTCGAAAAATTCCTTCATGCGCGTGAGACCTGCCTCTTTTTGAACCTACAATAAACTTTTTAGACCCAAGGATGCCTGAAGCAGACAAGTTATCCTCTTTCCAATATGGATCTTCTTTATTTGAATCCAGATTTTTCCAAAGGGACTTTGGATTTGGATTGACAAGAAGTTTCACTTCTTTAGTACCTACTGATTCTTCACCTAAATCCTCTTCTAATTTAAATGCGATTTGTAATTTAAATTGTCCAGCTTCGGAAAAAGTACTAGAGAAAGTTCCAGCTTCTTTATTATAATTAATAGCAAGGTTTTCTCCAGTAACGGACAAAATACTAATTCCCTGGAAAGGTTCTTTAGACAAATCAAAAGTAAATGTGTAATGCTTTCCAACGGTAGCATTGGGGATAATTACTCCCGAATTGATAAAGTCATTTAATTTTAAGTTTCTCTTCCAACTATTAATCATTTTTTCCTGAATTAAAGTGATGGAATCAATTGATTCCTTGATTTCATTTGAGCAGGAAATTGTATTGAGAAGACCAAGGTGCTTGTCTTGTATTGCAATACCCTTTGCCTCCAATATGAGCTTTAAATATTGAGCCGCTTTTTCCATTTTATCCTAAATTTCGATTTAAATCAATTGACCCTGAGCCATGACCATATTCACCTTGAATTCCGCACCAAGGACAAGTTGTAACTTTTTCTTCACCAGAACATAGTATCTTAGTACATGAACAAACTGAAACACCAAATTGATTTCCACAGCAGGGGCAAGTAGGGAATCCCTGTAGATTTTCAGTGGATATTTTTGATCAATTAGTTGTCCAGAACTAAGATCATGATAATCCTGATTTACTTGATATGCCCCAACTAATCTATATACTAGAGTTCCAAATCCAAGACTTGAAGAAAAATCATTTTCCTGAATTTGCTTTTTGTATTTAATCAAATACTCTCTCTTGGTGTTTTGACATTTTGCAGTGAAAACAGCAAAATTTGGATCAAGATAATTCGCTACAAATTCTTGCTTGCTTAAATCATTTTTTCTAAACCTAAACCAGTAGTATTGATCATTTGATGATTTCCGTTTTCAGAAATACTTACGCTAGAAGTTTTAATGGATGCAGTGACCCATTTAAAAAAATTCTTGTAGGTGTTAGGTGAAGTGTCATTGATCAAGTACACCTCCTGTGTGAGTTCTTTTAATTTGCTTACACTTTCTTCATCACCTAATGAAATTGCAATAAAAGTAGATTTATTGGCCCATTTCTGTTTCCATTCGGCAATTGCTTTTCCTGGTTTGTCAGTTGGAGAACCATCAGAAAATAAAAATACAATAGGCTTCCAATCTCCTTTCTTTTCGGGGGTCGTAGGCACATAATTCTTCCCCATCTCAAACATTAACTGTCCAAGCCCATCACCTAAATTCGTCCCACTTCCAACCGAGAATTTCGGAGGGTAAAAAGTAATTATATCTGTAAGTGGGATAATTGTCTTTGCCTTGCCAGCAAATACTATGATGCTGATGAAAACAGTTTCCAAGGCATAAGGATCTTTTTTAAGTTCCTGAATTACATGGGAAATACCTTCTTCCACGGAGTTGATCTGGTCTCCAACCATCGATTCCGAGACATCAATTAGAAAATACACTGGGAGTCTTCTCATAAGAAACGAAATATAAGTAATAGGATAACAAAAATTATTATTTGTCCAAAATCTAGTTGTAAACCATTATCACTAATTTTCAATCTTGTAGGAAAATTTCTTGAAAAAAATGAGGCTAACGGCATAAATATTCTATCCAAAACAGAAAAATACTTTGCTGCTCTGGGATTTAAAATAGTAGCATGAGGCTGAATCTTTGAATACACAAATAGCCCCAAAAGAAGGAGAAATAATATTACAGTCTTAATAATTAGCATCATAAACATTTAAATTACGGGTTGAACTTCTGGTGGAGGAGGTGGTAATACTATATCCTCATTGTTTGAACTACTCAGGTTACCAGCTCCAATTGAAGAGGATACCCACTTGAAAAATGATGCTAAGGTTGTGCTGTCAGCTGTATCCAAGTGAACAACATGGTTGTAAGTAATTTCATGTCTTCATCTGAACTCCTGGAACCAGCTGTGCAAGCCACAATTGTGGCAAAATTCTTAGCTTTTACTCTATTTACAACTGTTTTAAACATCTCTCGATCTGCGGGAACACCTCGGGTTAAAATAAATAATAGTGGCCTCCAGTCTCCTTTCTGACTTTCTGAACTCCTGATTAGTTCAGCTTCAACTTGATCGCATAAAAATTCTAAGGCCTCACCAGTATGTGGAGGTGATGCTTGATGAATTTCTATCTCTGGTATTTGAAGAAGTTCTAGTTCAGTGAGTGGAACAATTATTTCTGGTTTTCTATCAAACCTAATCAGGCTTATAAAAACTGATTCTAATGCAAATGGATCCTGCCGCAGTTTGCTTACCATCACATCCAGTCCATTTTTAACGGCCTCGATTCTTTCACCTCGCATTCCTCCTGCTGTTTCTAAAAGTATATATACTGGTAACCTTCTCATTTATTTAGATAAATTTTAAACTTTTCTTTTGAAAAACTATCATTGTTATTTTGTTCAATGCTTTTGGAATGAATATTTATAGAAGAGCTAACCCATTTAAAGAAACTGTTAATACTATCCTCAGTCTTATTATTTAAAACCACAATATCCCCCCCCATAGCTTCGATAATTTGTAGATTAGATTTAATTCCACACGCACAGATTACCCATTTACCCGTATTAATTGAATGAAATTCCTTCAATTTGGTCTTCCATGCCCCACTAGGCCTACCATCGGTCATAAAAAACACAAGTGGTCGCCAATCTCCTTTTGTTTCATTTGTTGTTTTCTTAATATTTACTTTCATTTCATCCATTAGCATTTGAAGCCCTACCCCAAAATTAGATTGACCTTTAGCCTCAATAGACACCGAAACATTATTCAAAATATCTTCAAATGGACGAACGATGTATGCCAAAGTGTTAAATGAAATAATGCTCAAAAAAACGGTTTCTAAAGCAAAAGGATCTTTTCTCAAATCCTGAATCAGTGTTTTCAACCCTGAATTTACAGCATCTATTGCTCCTCCTTTCATAGAGGAAGAGGAATCAATCAATATAAAAACGGGTAATCTTCTCATTATGACAACAACTTATTTTGCGTAATTATATAAAATATTAGTTATAGTTTAAGAAACATTTTGTCACTTGTGGGATCTCCAAATGCATCAAATCGCCAAACATCGATTCTACGATATAATTTTCCTAATACAAGTGCTCCCTTCCCAGCAAAGGAACTATTTGTTGCAATATCATAGTTTGCAAAAACAGTATTTACTTTTTTACTTGTGCCTTCATACATTCTAATCTTAGCGTAAGGAATATTCGAAAAATCAAAGTTTTGGCCTTGATTTAGGTAAATATTTAGGAAAAAGAATATTTTCTCTACGTTACTGTTTACTTTATTTAAATCAACCGAAATAATTTCATTATCAAGTCCATCATCTCCATCAAGATCTCCTTTTCTATCATCTCCACTATGTTTTAACGCACCATTACTGGTTGACAATTTCCCTAAAGGAAGATTATTTTTTTCTAAAAAACCATTGTAGTGTGGTGAATAAATGTAATCTATCAACTCACCCGAAGCATCTGTAAGAACGCAACTTAAGTCAAGATCAAAATCTTAAACTTCCTTCTTTATACCTCCACAAAAAGATTTCCTCTCAGTAACGATTGCTCCCTAATTCACCTCTACACAGAAGTTGATTAAACTCTCTCCAGAAGATTTTTTAAGGTCTATTTTTTGCCCTTTTGCCAATGAAATTGCCATATGTGCTTATTTCTCTATTTATTGAAGGAACGATGAATATTTATTTATATAAAACTCTAATCCTCTATTGCTGCCATTTCCTAGAGCTTCAAAACGCCAAGTTTCATTTCTTTTATAAATGCGCCCAAACTCAAATGTATCTTCAGAGAAAAAATATTCATCCAACTCGTACTTTAAAATCTCTTGATCTGAAATGTAATCTACAACTCTGATATAAGAGTTTTTTACCTGACCAAAGTTATGATTTTGCCTTTCTTTTGCTTCATATATAGAAACAACAATAATTATTTCCTTCGCATCAGGATGGAGTTTACTCAAATTAATAAACATATCTTCTTCGTCATCTCCATCACTTGTTCACCATCGTTGTCATCTATTGAGCCAATTACTTCAAAGTTAGGACTTACCGGCCTAGTTTTTTCTCTATAGTCCTTCTCCCAATCTGGGTATTTGATTGGATCATAAGGCCCTAATCTGAAAACACCCCTTATTCAAATCACTTGGAATCATTCAACCATCGCTATTGTAGAAAAACAATGAATTTTTCTCCATTTGAAGTACCATCCAAAAGGACTTTGCCACTCTGGTCTAAGATAAACGCACTAACATCTAAATCGAATTCCTCATCATCTCTAACACTTGGATCCCAGTCTAGCCCAATTTTAAACTTAGATACATTGATATTCGCCCTGTTTCCTTTTTTTAATTCCATACCTTAATTTCTTCGAGCAAAATTTTTCTTTTTAAATCTAAAAATAAAAGCCAGAATCATTGAGGGAAAGGTATTAATTCCATCGTTATAAATCTTCACAGTCCCATTATATTCATTTAAACAGCGCTGTAATTCAACTTCGAGTTTCTCCAATTCTTGATAATTTTGAATAAAGACTGCATTGCCATTTAAATTTGGAAAAGCATTCATTACTGCAACCAAATTATTAAAACCCGAGGTGATCTGTTGAATTACATTTCTTTCGTATTGCGTTGATTGAGATAATAATTGAGTCATGGAAGCTTTTAGAATATTCATTTTTGCAGTTATGTTGCCGACCTCTGCCTGAATTTCATCCAAACGATTCTGATATTTTTTCATTCGATTATAATACGCAATCATTTTCTACTCAAGATAAATTTCTAACATAGTTTAAAGTTGGCTCACTTTTAAAACTGTATTGATGATTTTGAAATCAGAAACACCATTTGATTATAAATCATACCAATAACTGCCCAGCGTCCAAGTTCCTCAGAATTAAGAAACATCTTCATTTCTTCACCTAATGTTTTGATAACTATTTAGCTATCATAATTATTGAACTTATCCTCAGAGGAAGAAAGGTTAACAGAATATCCAAAAATATTAGCAACAATGATAATTTTTTTGAACTTTGTACATCTTCAACAAATAGATTTTCCTCATTACATCCTGTATTTCTTCTAGATCCAAATTTTTGGTCATAGAAAATATTGCCAAAAGGTGATTCTCTCTCTGCAAAATAAACATGGAGAAATTCATCATTTGAAGTAAATAAATAGGCATAAAGCTCCAGATCAGCTGCAGTTGTCCAGTTCAACCTAATATGAGCTTTTTTATCGTCTATAGTATAATTATTTGCAAATTTATTTTATGAGACTCACCTTTTTTTTGGCTCTATCATAAAATGGGTTGATTAAAACACAACATTAACTTCAGGTGGTGGTGGTGGTAATTCACTCAGAGATGTTGCTTCAACTCCTGCATTCTCAACCTTTTTTGAACTTGTAGTAATAGAGAAGAAACCCATTTGAAATATGCTGCAATCGTAGCCTTATCTGCTGTATCTAGCATAACTACATTGTCAGTAATTTGCTTTAAAACGGTGGTATCCGCACCACTTCCAGCTGCACAAGCGACAACCATTCCAGTTTTTCTGGTCTTGAAATCATTCAATCCTCTTTGCCAATCATCGGTTGGTTGTCCATCTGTCATAAAAACACCAGAGGCTTCCAATCGCCTTTTTGTTCCGGACTTGATTTCTTTACCTCCTTATCTATACAGTTTGCAAGAAGTGTAAGCGCTTCACCTAATGAGGTTGTTCCTTGAGCCGCCAGGGTTGGCTCTTGAAAAGATGCCAAATCTGTTAAAGGAACTATTTGATTAGCATCTGAATCAAAAGTAATCACGCTTAGATAAGCAGTTTCTAAAGCATGCGGATCTGACTTAAAGCCGTTAATAGCGTGGAAAGTCCGTTTTAACCGCTTCAATAGGCTCTCCGGTCATTGATCCGGAAGTGTCCAAAATAAATAGACTGGCAGTCTTCTTGTCATAATTTGTTTGTTTTTTGTTAGTTAAAATTAGTCTTAAATAATAAGTGCAGGAAAAGCAAAAAGAATAAGATATCTATATTCCTTGAGCAAATCGAATTTCAACGTACGATTGTTGAAACTTAAAACAGTCATAAAGTATAGCTTAATTACAAAAAGAGGTAATTAATTAAACTGCTAGAATTGAGATGATATGATAGAATCAACTTTTTCATTTTCGTTAAAACTTATTTACTACCAGCTTTCCATTGAAGTCCCCAATTGTACGATCGATCACAATCTGCATGCCCATTGTGGAAAGAATAAGCTTTTTTACGTTAATTTCTTCGCTTCCTTCAAAGTTGATTTCAGCCAATGCACACATCATTTCTTTATTCATCTTTTGCCCCATTTCAACTACAATATCAGGATTTCCTGGTACTTTTATCGAAGCAATGGCATTTGTTTGAGACCAATTAGCAACTCCTTTATATATAAAGCAGTATATCGTCAATCGTTTCAAATCTTTAATCCCAATTGGATTTATTACAATGTTTTCTCCATCCCGTTCCTGACATGTCATCTCCTGAGTGCCAAACCCAAGGCTGACCAGTATATCTTCCCTGATTCGAAAGTACCGAACGAATACCTCCTCTACTATGAGAAATTGAAGCCCGTCAATCACATTTCGACCCATACGAAGTTCATAAAACAACCTAAGTCAAGATCGATACCCTCTGAACTAGAAAACATTTTACTCAAAGAACAAAAAACCCAGAGGGCTTTCTTCTTTTTTTTCTTTGGTCCAATTAAGGTTAATGGAGATTTCCTTAGATAAAATGTTACCGGAATTATCTTTAACCAAATTAATCCGTTACAATCACCTGATTTTTCGAGTACTATTTTGTTTAAATTTATGCTCATATTAACACAATTATTTTTAAATAACTGCATTTTCTTAGCAAGTTGATACCAAGATGGATATTCGTTCATAACCCATTGTATAGCTGATCATCTGTCATTTTCTGATATCGGACACTTTGAAAAAATTTGCATTGTCTATTTTTCGTCAGTCAAATTATCAAGTCGATCTAAAATTCAAATGTTTCAGAGCCGATACCAATAAATTGAATAAAAAAACGCTTTTTCAGCCATTTTTCTTACAATTTCCTTTGTATTATTTTTATCTGCGTTATTCCCATCTGTTATAAAAAATTATATAAAACTGGGTAGTCCATTTGACTATTAGAAGGAAAAATTGAAAAAGCCTTTTGTTTTCACAAGTCCTGATAAATAGCCTCCAGAACAGGAGCATAATTAGTCGCACCCATCGTATGCTTTTTCACTATTTCTCTTTCAACGTAACCTTCTAAATTTTTAAGGTTATTGGTTGTGCAATCTGTATATCCCCCTGTAAAAATATACGTATCCACCTCTCCATTATCATCAAACGCCAACCCAAAAGGAAGAATTGTTTCGACAACAGTTTGAACTGTATTATCGCGATAAAGATGTAACATTGAGCCAGAAAAATCCAATGCTAAAACAACTTGAGCTGGAGCCTCGGTGGTCATTCCGCTGGATTTTTTTAAATTGATTACTTTTTCCTTTTGAAGGTTGATTTTGTTAAGATTGATAGACATAATACAGAATTTTTTATTTGTAAGAATTGAAGATTAAATTTAAAAGGATTTTTGAAATTTCTTTCTACGTTTTTTTTAAGTCAATAAAATTCTCACGGGTTCAGCATTTTCAAAATAGTGTCTAGGTAACAAATCACAATAGTCTAATTACCTAAAACTATCTAAATTACTTCCTAACTTTCTAAAATCATAGCATTCTCCGAAAGTGAAAAATCAGATTGTTACGATTTCGTACTTTAAAAGAATAAATTCATTTGAAATCAAAAAAAATTATGGTTATCTGCAATCATGCCGGTATGAGTAAATAGAAGCAATAATGAGTCTATCAAAAAGCTTTTGACCAAAATATCTTCTGTTGAGCTTTTGACAAAACTCGTCAAGATAGTTCTGCATCATTCTCTCTGTGATCATATGGTAATTTTGCAAGTGGTTCTTCAAGTTACTAATGGCAATATGAACCCATTTTAGGTTGAATTTGCCTTCATTTATTCGAGAGATTTTTTGATATGAACATCTATACAATCACTCAGATCTGAGAGGTGGTACTCTTATCTGTTTGAAGTACAGTGTCTTTATCAATAAAATTTTAATTACCCCCTGTGCTGTTTTAGCCTCCAAGTTCTTTATCTTCTTAATCTTGAAATACCTACAACTCTTGTCAAATTTACCTGAGTCAATATTCTCTAATATCGTTGATTCAGCCATTGCAGCTATCGTAGACTGTT
>WJBH02000260.1:0-19862 GCA_013167095.2 Daphnia sinensis | reverse complement strand
CTTCTTCGTCTTCGAGTTTGTAGCCTACGTTGCCCAGCAGACCTGCCAGCATGGACAGGTGCAATTGCTCATAACTCGCAGGCTGCGTGTTGATGCGCCACTTGTGTTCGGCCACCACGGTGAGCAGCTGGGTGTGCGTGTCCCGCCACTCGCGCACGCGCCGGATGTTGATGAAGTTCTGACGCAGCAGCTGTTCGTATTGGCGGTTGCTCAGCTTGTGCTGCGGCGCTTCTTTAATTGGGGTCAGATCCCGATTGTTTTGCCCCGGCTGAGCTGGCGAATTTAATTGGGATCTGACCCCAATTGATTTGGTGGGGCCGCCTCGGGCGTCGTGAATCCATTTCCACAGCTTGAGGTAACCGGTGAACTCGCTTTTGTCGTCATCAAACTTGGCGTGTTGTTGGTCGGCCTGAGCTTGCGCGTCCATGGGGCGGTCGCGCACGTCTTGCACGCTCATGGCGCTGGCAATGACCAGCACTTCTTCCAAGGCGTTGCGGTGACGTGCTTCCAGAATCATGCGGCCCACACGCGGGTCCAGCGGCAGGCGGGCCAGCTCTTGGCCAATGGGGGTGAGTTCGTTGTCGTCGTCTACCGCGCCCAGCTCTGCCAGCAATTGGTAGCCGTCGGTGATGGCGCGTTTGGAAGGCGCTTCGATGAACGGGAAGTCTTCCACCACGCCCAGATGCAGGCTCTTCATGCGCAAGATCACGCCCGCCAAGGACGAGCGCAAGATTTCCGGATCGGTGAAGCGCGGGCGGCCCGCAAAGTCTTTGTCGTCGTACAGGCGAATGCAAATGCCGTTGGCCACACGGCCGCAGCGGCCCGCCCGCTGGTTGGCCGCCGCCTGGCTGATCGGCTCGACCAGCAGTTGCTCGACCTTGCTGCGCAGGCTGTAGCGTTTGACCCGCGCCGTGCCCGCGTCGATCACATAACGGATGCCGGGCACCGTCAATGAGGTTTCGGCCACGTTGGTGGCCAGCACGATGCGGCGGCCATTCGAGGCTTCAAAAATCTGGTCTTGCTCGGCCTGCGACAGGCGGGCAAACAAAGGCAAAACTTCGGCACCCCGCGTGAGTGGCTGGTGCGCCAAGTGCTTGCGCAGGTGATCGGCGGCCTCGCGGATCTCGCGCTCGCCGGGCAAAAAGATCAGGATGTCGCCCCCTGCCCCACCCTGCCAGAGTTCGTCCACCGCATCGGCCATGGCTTCGTTGAGGCCATAGTCACGCGACTCTTCAAACGGGCGGTAACGCTGCTCCACCGGGAAGGTGCGGCCGGACACCATGATGACCGGGGCCGGACCGTTGCGCGAGGCAAAGTGCTTGGCAAACCGGTCGGCGTCGATGGTGGCCGAAGTCACCACGATTTTGAGGTCCGGCCTGCGCGGCAGGATCTGGCGCAGGTAGCCCAGCAAGAAGTCGATGTTCAGGCTGCGTTCGTGCGCCTCGTCGATGATGATGGTGTCGTAGGCCTGCAGCAGCGGGTCGGTTTGCGTTTCGGCCAGCAAGATGCCGTCGGTCATGAGCTTGACCGAGGCGTTTTTGGAAAGTCGATCCTGAAACCGCACCTTGAAACCCACCACCTCGCCCAGCGGCGTTTTGAGTTCTTCGGCAATCCGCTTGGCCACCGAGCTGGCCGCAATGCGCCGCGGCTGGGTGTGGCCGATCATCCGTGCCCGCTCGCCCGGCTTGGCGTTGAGCTTGCCGCGCCCCAGCATCAGCGCAATTTTGGGCAGCTGGGTGGTCTTGCCCGAGCCGGTTTCACCGCACACGATGATGACCTGGTGCTGGTCCATGGCGGCCATGATTTCGTCACGGCGGGCCGAGACGGGCAGGCCTTCGGGGAAGTCGATTTGGAGGGGGGTGTCAGACAAGGCGAAAACTTCTGTGAAAATCAAGGCAAGAACAGCTCGGGATTATCCCAGCCCGACGCACCCTGCCACTTTCGCCGCCGATTGCCCGCCCATGTCCACTGTCTTCAACTTCACCTTTGTGCCCTGGTTCCGGTCGGTGGCCCCCTACATCCACATGCACCGGGGCAAGACCTTTGTGGTCGGCATCGCGGGCGAGGCGATTGCGGCGGGCAAGCTGCAAAACCTGGCGCAAGACCTGGCCCTGATCCAGAGCATGGGCGTCAAGATCGTGCTGGTGCACGGCTTTCGCCCGCAGGTCAACGAGCAACTGGCCGCCAAAGGCCACACGCCCAAGTACTCACACGGCATCCGCATCACCGACAGCGTGGCGCTCGATTGCGCGCAAGAAGCCGCAGGCCAGCTGCGTTACGAGATCGAAGCGGCCTTCAGCCAGGGCTTGCCCAACACCCCCATGGCGGGCTCTACGGTGCGGGTGATTTCAGGCAACTTCATCACCGCAAGGCCCGTGGGCATTGTGGATGGCGTGGATTTCCAGCACTCGGGCCTGGTGCGCAAGGTGGACGTGGACGGCATCATGCGCACACTGGACATGGGGGCGATGGTGCTGCTGTCGCCCTTTGGCTTCTCGCCCACGGGGGAGGCTTCAACCTGGCCATGGAAGAGGTCGCCACCAGCGTGGCCGCCGAGCTGCAGGCCGACAAACTGATTTTTGTGACGCGAGATTCCGGGCATCCGCATGCAGCCGGGTGAGCCGCCAGCGACGACAACCCCATCGACACCGAGCTGCCACTGGCAGCGGCCAAACAGTTGCTGGCCTCGCTGCCCCCGCCGACCGAGCCGACCGACATTGGTTTTTACCTGCAGCACTGCGTCAAAGCCTGCGAAGAAGGCGTAGAGCGCTCGCACATCCTGCCCTTTGCAGTCGACGGCTCGCTGTGCTGCTGGAGGTGTATGTGCACGACGGCATCGGCACCATGGTGGTGGACGAAAAGCTGGAAAGCCTGCGCGAGGCCACCGCCGACGACGTGGGCGGCATCTTGCAGTTGATCGAGCCCTTCGAGCGAGACGGCACCCTGGTCAAGCGTGACCGCACCGAGATCGAACGCGACATCGACCACTACACCATCATCGACCACGACGGCGTGATCTTTGCCTGCGCAGCGCTCTATCCCTACCCCGAAGCCAAGACGGCCGAGATGGCCGCGCTGACGGTGTCGCCCCAGTCGCAGGGCCAGGGTGACGGCGAGAAGATTTTGAAGCGCGTGGAGCAACGCGCCCGCGCCATGGGCCTCAAAAGCATCTTTGTGCTGACCACCCGCACCATGCACTGGTTCATCAAACGCGGTTTTGTGCAGGTCGACCCCGACTGGCTGCCCGAAGCGCGCAAACGCAAATACAACTGGGACCGCAAGAGCCAGGTGCTGGTCAAGAAGCTCTGACCGCTGGGCCTTCGTCTGGCATGGATACCCGCATGCGCGGGTATGACACAGCAGGTCACGCGAAGGTATCGACACAGCAATGGTCCTCACCCCCGACCATGCCTGGCGGGTGGCGATGCCTCGTGTCTCGTCACCCCCGACTTGATCGGGGGTCTATGCCTTCGACTGCCATGGATACCCGCATGCGCGGGCATGACAAAGCAGACGACGGCTGGCCTTCTCAGTGGGCATCAACGGTCCTCTGAAAGCCTTGTACGCGATCAACCAGCCCGCCAGGCCAAACAGCACAAAACACACAAACGACCAGTTGGCGATCGAGCCGCCCAGAAAGGTCCAGTCCACCTTACTGCAGTCGCCGCTGCCTTTGAAGATCATGGGGATGGCGCGGTTGAGCGGGAAGTTTTCGACCATGCCGTAAAAGTCGCGCCCGCAAGTCACGACTTCGGGCGGATACCACTGCAACCAGCTTTGGCGAGCCGCCGTGAAACGCGCGAACCCGCCATCAGCGCGAGCAACAGGGCCGATACCGTCAGGCCCCAGCCACGCAAACGCCAGCCAATGGCCCCAAACAGCACCACGCCGATCAGGGCATAGCGCTGCACGATGCACATGGGGCAAGGGTTCAGGCCCACGACGTGTTGCAAATAAAGGCCAAACACCAGCATGCCGATGCCCGACAAGGCGATCAGAGCCATCCAGCGTGAGGGGGTGATGGAGGTCAGGTTCATGGCGTGGTTGAGGGTGGATCATGTTGGCGACAGTTGGGCCAAGTTTGTCATGCCGACTTGATCGGGCATCCAGGCTGTTCAGACATGGATACCCGCGTGCGCGGGTATGACACGGAGAACTGCATACCCGCCTTCACGGGCATGACATGGAAAGCTGGATACCCGCCTTTGCGGGTATGACAAAAGGCTTGGATGCCTGCATTCGCGGGTGTGACAACACAAAATCCTATTTTGCCTTCATGCTCCGGCCTGATCGGTGGGGCCTGTCACAAAGCCCCTGCCTCGTCAGGATTCGGCGAACGCGCGTTCGATGACGAAAGCGCCGGGCGTGCTGGTGTTGCCTTCTTTCAGACCGCGCTCTTCGCAAATGCGCTTGAGGTCTTTGAGCATTTCGGGCGAGCCACAAATCATGACGCGGTCGGTCTCGGGGTTGAGCGGGGGCAGGCCCAGATCGGCAAAGAGCTTGCCGTTCTCCATGAGCTCGGTCACGCGGCCCTGGTTTTTGTAGGGCTCGCGGGTCACGGTGGGGTAGTACAGCAATTGCTGGCTGACCATCTCGCCCAGAAACTCGTGGGCGGGCAGCTCTTGGGTGATGTAGTCGTGGTAGGCCAGCTCATTGACCTGGCGCACGCCGTGCACCAGGATCACTTTTTCAAAGCGCTCGTAGGTTTCGGGGTCACGGATGATGCTCATGAACGGGGCCAGGCCCGTGCCGGTGCCCATGAGGTACAGGTTTTTGCCGGGCAAGAGGTAGTCACACAACAAGGTGCCCGTGGGTTTGCGGCCCACGATGATGGTGTCGCCCACCTGGATGTGTTGGAGCCGGGAGGTCAGCGGGCCATCGGGCACCTTGATGCTCAAGAACTCCAGGTGCTCTTCGTAGTTGGCGCTGGCGATCGAGTAAGCGCGCAACAGCGGTTTGCCGTTGTCGCCCCGCAGGCCGATCATGGTGAAGTGGCCGTTGGAAAAGCGCAGGGCTTGGTCGCGGGTGGTGGTGAAGCTGAACAGGCGGTCGGTCCAGTGGTGAACGCTCAAAACGCGTTCTTCAAGAAATGCACTCATTTGGTATTGCGGTGTGTTGGGAGTCAAGAGACCCAAAGCCCCGGGGGGATGCTGAAAGCTTGCTACAGTTACGGCCTGTCAGGCCACACGAAAACGGGTCAACCCGCATTGTCGTGTGAACCGCTCCCATCTGGAAATACGGAAATTCTATATCCGTATAACCAGCGCTTCTAAAGATTCATCAAGGCAAGACACCACCATGGCACGCACCGTTCAATGCATCAAACTCGGCAAAGAAGCAGAGGGTCTGGATTTTCCGCCCTACCCCGGCGAGCTGGGCAAGCGCATCTGGGAAGGCGTGAGCAAGCAGGCTTGGGCCGACTGGCTCAAACACCAGACCATGCTGGTCAATGAAAACCGCCTGAACCTGGCCGATCTGCGTGCCCGCCAATACCTGGCCCGCCAGATGGAAAACCATTTCTTCGGCGATGGCGCCGACGCGGCTCAGGGCTATGTGCCGCCTGCAGCGGGTTGATGCCCAACTGCGCTTGCTCCCCAACTTTTTGATCCCTTGAGCTTGCCACCCGACACGCGCCATGCGCTGGTGATCGGCGCTGGCCTGTCAGGCTCGGCCGTGGCGCACAGCCTGGCTGTGCGGGGCTGGTCGGTCACGGTGCTCGACCAGGCCCCTGAGGTGGGAGCAGGTGCGTCGGGCCTGCCTGCGGGTTTGGCCGCGCCCCACGTTTCACCCGACGACAACGTGCTCTCGCGCATCACGCGTGCGGGGGTTCAGGCCACGCTGCAACGCGCCCAGGCCCTGCTGCACAGCGGCACCGATTGGGCCCTGAGCGGCGTGCTGGAACACAATCTGGCGGGCAAACGCAGACTGCCTGCAACTCCACCGACCAGCACAGCACTCCGGCGAGCCCGGCGCAAATCGCCGCTGCGGGCCTGCCACAGGCACGCCCGCGCTGTGGCATGCGCAAGCGGGCTGGATTCGGCCCCGGCGACTGGTGGCCGCGCAGCTGCAAACCCCGGGTGTGCAGGTGCGCTGGGGCCAGCAAGTGCAGGGCATTGAGCGGCGCGGTGATACATGGGCCGTGACCGATGCGCAAGGCCAAACCCTGGGCCAAGCCCCTTGGCTGATCGTGGCCAGTGCCTTTGACAGCTTGGCTTTGCTGCAGCCGCTGCCCGGTTTTGCCGTGCCACTGAACCCCTTGCGCGGGCAAGTCAGTTTTGGCCATAGGGCCGACTTGAACGAGGCCCAGCGCCAGCTGCTGCCGCCTTTTCCGGTCAACGGCCACGGCAGCTTCATCAGCGGCGTGCCCACGCCCGAGGGGCTGCCGGGCTGGTTCATCGGCTCCACCTTTGAGCGCCAATGCGAGCAGGCCCCAGTGCGCGAAGAAGACCATGCCGCCAACCAAGTGCGGCTGGCCACGCTGCTGCCCGCTTTGGGCGAGGCCATGGCCGGGCAGTTTGAGCCGGGCCGGGTGCAGGGCTGGGCCGGCGTGCGCTGCACCTTGCCCAACCGCCTGCCTGCGGTCGGCCCCATAGACCGCGCCCGCCTGCCAGGCCTGTGCCTGAGCACAGGCATGGGCGCGCGCGGCATCAGCCTGGCCGTGTTGTGTGGTGAACTGACAGCCGCTTGGCTGAACAAGGAGCCCCTGCCCATGCCTGAATCTTTGGCCAAGCATTTGGCGGCTGAGCGCTTCGTTCGCGCATAAATTTACAAAAAAAACAAAACCATCTACGATGGGGCCCATGCCTGCGCGTATCGGCCCCCGTGGTCGTTTGTTTTGGAGAGCAGCCCATGGCCCGTCCATCCTTCTCGCGTTACCTGCCTTGGCTGTTCACTGCCCCGGCCGCCCTCATCGCCTGGCCGGTCTCGGCTTGGACCAGTGCAGGCTTTGCTGCCTTGTTTGTGCTGGGCTGGCTGGACTTCAAGCAAACCAAACAAGCGGTGCGGCGCAACTACCCGCTCACGGGTCGGTTGCGTTATGGCTTGGAGTACATCCGCCCGGAAATCCGGCAGTATTTTCTGGAAGACGACGAGGAAAAACTGCCTTTTTCGCGCAATCAGAGGGCCATGGTCTACGCCCGCTCCAAGGTGCAAAACGACAAGCGAGGCTTTGGCAGCATCAAGGACATGTACCACGCGCAAACCGAGTGGATCACACATTCCCTGCAACCGACTCACCTGGACCCGGCCAGCTTCAGAATCGAGGTGGGCGCGCACCAATGCCAGCAGCCTTACGCGCTGTCACTGCTCAACATTTCCGGCATGAGCTTCGGGGCTTTGTCGCCCAATGCCGTGAAGGCCCTCAACAAGGGCGCGGCAATGGGGCAGTTTGCACACGACACCGGCGAAGGCAGCATCTCCCGGCACCACCGCGAGCCCGGGGGAGATCTGATCTGGCAGATTGCTTCGGGTTATTTTGGCTGCCGCACCCCAGAGGGCCGTTTTGACCCTGTTCGCTTTGCCGAGCAGGCCCGCTCGCCGCAGGTCAAGATGATCGAGCTGAAACTCTCGCAAGGGGCCAAACCCGGTCATGGCGGGGTTTTGCCCAAGGCCAAAGTCAGCCCCGAGATTGCCGAAGCGCGCGGCGTGCCCATGGGCCAGGACTGCGTGTCTCCGGCCCGGCATTCGGCCTTCAGCACACCCTTGGAGTTGTTGGCTTTCATCGCACAACTGCGCGAACTCTCGGGCGGCAAGCCGGTGGGCATCAAGCTGTGCGTGGGCCATCCGGCCGAATGGTTTTCGGTGGTCAAAGCCATGGTTGAAACCGGCCAGACACCGGACTTCATCGTGGTCGATGGCTCCGAAGGCGGCACGGGCGCTGCACCCATCGAGTTTGCCGACCATGTGGGCATGCCGCTGCGCGATGGGCTGCGCTTGGTGCACAACAGTTTGGTGGGTGCGGGTCTGCGCGATCGGATCCGGATTGGTGCATCAGGCAAAGTGATTTCGGCCTTTGACATCGCGCGTTGCCTGGCGCTGGGGGCCGACTGGTGTAATTCGGCACGGGGCTTCATGTTTGCGCTGGGCTGCATCCAGTCACGCAGCTGCCACACCGACCACTGCCCCACCGGCGTGGCCACACAAGACCCGGTGCGCCAGCGCGCCATCGTGGTGACCGACAAGGCCGAGCGGGTGTATTACTTCCATGCCAACACCTTGCATGCGCTGGCCGACCTGGTGGGCGCAGCGGGTCTGCAAAAACCGGGTGACATCACGCCGCACCACCTGATGGTGCGCAATGGCCACGGCCAGGCCCGGACTCTGGCCTCCAACATCGACACCTTGTTGCCGGGGCAGCTGCTGGCGTCTGCGGCCCCCGCGCCACTGCCCAGTCCCTTTGCCGAGTTCTGGACGGCCAGCGCGGCCGCGCATTGGGGCGTGCCCGCGGGCACAGAAGCCGTGACCGTGTGAGTCGGCCAGGGCGTGGCCCAGGCTCAGTGCATCGCTTTGCGCCACATGCGCTGCAGCAATTTGCGCCAGCTTTGCACGCGACTGACGTGGTTGCTGTAATCACCGCTGAACAGCTTGCGGATCAAGGCGTCGCGCTGCCGCTTGACTGGGCACAAAACGCCCGCTCAGGCGACCAGGCCAGCGGCGCAGAATCTGCAGCGGCACCTCGCCCACATCCTGAACCACCAGGCGCAGGCCCTCGCTGGCCTCGGGCAGTGCGGAACCTGCCGGGTCCGCGCTCAGGTGAAAACCGTCCACACTGGCGTCCACCAACAGCACGGGCAGGGACTTATCCCCCCAGTGCAGCAGCGCGGGTTCTTTCAGTTCGAAGCGCTCCTCGCGGCGCAGACGCGGGCCTTCGATGCACAGCAGCGCCGCCAACGCCAAGGCCAACACATTCAGGCCCGACCAGAACACCGCGATCGGGAAAAACTCGGTGAAGGGCACCAACGCCAGCTCGGGCGTCACATTGATCAACAGCCCCAACAAGGTCAGGGCCAAAGTGAGCAGGATCGGCGCTAGGGTGACCGTGTCCACCTGGCGGCCGCCTACCGACATTGAGCCCTTGGGCGTGACCCGAAAAGGTTTGCCAAAAGGTTGGATCAGCGAAGCCAGCACAGTGGGGGCCAGCCGGAAGCTGGCAAAAATGCTGGCGGGCACCGACACCAGCGGAATGTAGTGCGAGCCCACCAGCCAGCGGGTCGCCAAAAACAGGCCCGCCAGCAAAGGCAGCTGCTGAAAGCGGATCAGGTCGCCCGTGTTGGTGAACTGCAAAGGCATCCAACCCAGCAAGAGTAGGCCGCGGGATGAGCAACAAAAACAGGCGCACAAAGTACTGTGTGAGCCAGCTGGTCGGGAAAAAACAGCAGGGCGCTGCATGGGCGTGAGCCCCGGCCCCAAGGGGCCCCAACGCAAAAACAGCGACTGGATGGCGCCCCGGCACCAGCGTTCGCGCTGCACAAAAAAGCCCTCGATCGACTCGGCCGCCAGGCCCATGCTCAGCGCTCGTTCAGGTACACGGTGCGGTAGCCATGGCGCAGCAGCATGACCAAGGTGGTGAGCAGGTCTTCGGTGATGCTTTCGGTCGGGATGCCGCCCGCTGCATCCAGCGCCTGACGCCGCATGATGCTGCACGAGCCGCAGCAAAAACGAAGCGTCCCAGGCGTCGCGCGAAGCGGCCATCTGGTCAAAAAACAAGCGCTGTTCGTCCGGTTAGTCCTGCATCAGGCCGAGATTGGTCTGGATCGGGGTCCTTGTTGTAAAAGTGCTGGGGCGTTTGGACGATGCCCACGCTCGGGTCCACAAACAGGCCCAAGGTGCGCCGAATGAAACCCGCGAGGGCACAAAATCGGCATCGAACACGGCCACAAAGGTGCCCCTGGCGTGCTGCAGCGCGTGGTTGAGGTTGCCCCGCTTTGGCGTGCAGGTTGTCGGGCCGCGTCAGGTAGCGCACGCCGTGGCGGGCGCAATAGGCCTGCAGCCAATCCCGACGGCCATCGTCCAGCACCCAGACCGTCTTGTTCGGGTAATCGATCGCCTGCGCACCCAGGATGGTTTTTCCAGCACATCCAGCGGCTCGTTGTAGGTGGGAATGAACACATCCACCTCGGGCTGGCCCAAAACGGCCGCGCCGTCTACAGCGTCGGCCTGGGCGCTGCGGGTGTTGAGGCGGCTCATGATCAGCAAAAAGATGCCCACCTCCAACAGCGCCAGCAACTCGATCAGGGCCACCGCCCAGATCCAGGCCTGGGCCTGCCAGCCTTGCCCACCCGCCGCCTGCAAGGTCGAGCCCACGCGCCAAAACAGGTAGGGCACCCACAGCACAGCCGGCACCAGGGTCACCGCCATCCGGACACGGGGGTGGTCGCGGCGGGTGTCCCACAACAGGGCAAACAGCCCCAAGACCAGCAGCAGCGGGATGAAGTTGTCGTCGATCACGCGGTGATCAGGTTCTGGCCATGGCGGTCAGGCGGCTGAACAGCGCCTGAGGGTTCCAGTTGCGCGGGATTTTCACGTCCACCACGCGCCCGGCGTAGCACAGGCTGGCTTCGGGTTGGGGCAGGTCTTGCGGCCGGATGTCGACCAGCACCCGCCCCTCGTTGCGCTCGCGCCGCAGCTGCGCGGCCAGTGTCTGGTCAGCCCCGTTGTTGCCGCTGCCGCTGGTGGCGCGCACGCGGCCCTGCAGCCAGTCGCTGGTGCCCAGCAGGCGGTTACTGCACCACCGTGCCCGGCGACATGTGGTGCAGCGGGCTTTCAGGCACCGCCACATCCACAAAGGCGTCACGGCAATGAATCACCTGCGCCAGCTCGGCCCCGGCGATGACTTCGCTGCCATTGGCAAAAAACTTGCGCCACAACAAACCTTGCACGGGCGCGTGGATCGGGGCCTCCTGCAGCGCTTGCTGGCCGTCACCGCCTTGCGCCAACTGGTTTTGGATTTGCTGCACACGGCTGTGGGTTTCGCGCAGCCGGGTTTGCAGCTCGGCCAGCTGGATGCGCAGGTCCTCCATTTTTTGCTGACTGTAGGGCACATCGTTGCGCCCCTGCCCCAGGTACACCTGGTCGCGCACCCGCCACGCCTTCGATGCGCAGCATCTTTTCACGCGCCTGAATGGCTTCGAGCGGGCTGACTGGCTTGCAAGGCATTGCGGGCCGCATCGATCTGCAGCGGTGAGATGAAGTTTTCGCTGGCCAGCCGCTCCTGGCGGGCCAGGGTGTCCGCGTCCTGGCGCACCTGCGCCTGCTGCGCGCGGGCTTGCGAGTCGACTTCGGCCAGCTGGGCCTGCAGGCGGGCCATTTCATGGTCGGCGTGCAGTTTGGCCCGCCGCTCGAAAGTGCGCTGCAGCCGCTGCCAGTCGGCTTGCTGGCTTTGCAAGCCTTGCAGCCGCTCTTGCAAGCTCGACAGTTCGTTTTCCCAGGCTCTCGCGTGCCCGCAAACTGATCACCCGACCCAGCCGCGCGCCCGGAGAAACCGCTTGTCCGGCGGTGGCATTGAAATCCTGTAAGGTCCCGGAAATCGGTGAATGCACCGACAACACAGGCGCATGACCACAGCGTGGCCGCTTTGTTGGTTGAGCACCGCTGGCACGGCCACCACCATGGCGGTCATGAAAATCAAGACGCCGATGCCCCGGCGCAACCATTTGCCCAACGAAATCCGATGTTTTTGTTCTTGTTCAGTCAATTTTCAGCCCCTGATCACCAACGTTCTAAATTCAGTAAATTTGCTAACATCATAAGTCTTGTAAGCATCAATACCCATAAAATTGCATTGAATCGTTAACTTTTTCATTTTTGATTGAGGCCATGCAACCCCACCTTCACCCTTGGCTAGGCGTTTTGTTGTGTTGTGCTGCCATCATGCCCACAGGGGCCGCTGCGCAGGGCACGCCCAACAACAAGCCCCCGGTCCTCATCGGGTTTGATGGGGCTTATGGTCAGAAAACCAACACCGCGCCCATCGCCATCGAACTGGGCGCGCGTGCGGCCATCGACGACATAACCGGGCAGGCGGCGTGTTGGGCGGGCGGCCCCTGCAGCTGGTGACGACCGACAACAAAGGCGTCTCGGCCCGAGGCAAAGACAACTTCGTCGAACTGGCCCAGATGAAAGACATGGTGGCGGTGTTGGGCGGCAAGTACAGCCCCATCAGCGTCGAAGTGCTGCCCGAAGCCCACCGACTCAAGGTACCACTGATCAGCGTTTGGGGTTCGGCCGCGGCATCACCGACCACCCTACCGCCCTTCTTACACTTCCGGGTCTCGCTCAAGGACGACTGGGGCGTCGAGGCCATGATGCGCCGCATGGCCAACACCTACAAAGCCTCGCAGGTGTGCGCCTTTTTGCCCAACACCTCCTGGGGCCGCTCGGCCGACGCGGTGATCAAGTCCAAAGCCACCCGCTACAAACTCAACTTTGGCGTGGTGCGCTGGTACAACTGGGGCGACACCACATTTGCCGAAGACTACCGCCGCTGCCTCGATAACCAGGGCCAGCCTTGATGTTTGTGGGCAATGAAAAGGAAGCGACCATCTTGCTCAAAGAGATGGCCGCCCTGCCGCCGACAAACGTCTGCCGGTGGTCGCGCACTGGGGCACTGTGGGCGGCTGCTGCACGAGATGGTGGGCCCGGCGCTGGGCCAGGTGCCCTTTGACGTGATCCAGACCTTCAGCTTCATGCAAAAACAGCGGCCCCGTGCCAAAGCGCTGGCCCAATGGATTCACACGCACAGCCCCTACAAAACAGTCAGCGCCATTCCGAGCCCAGTGGGTGCAGCACACGCCTACGACACCGTGCATTTGCTGGCCCTGGCGGTTGAGCGTGCCCGCAGCACCCAAGGCAGCCGTTGTGCGCGATTGCCCTCGAAAAATTGCCCCCTTTCTCCGGCGCTGTGCGAGACTACAAGCCCGCCTTCACGGCGACGCGCCACGACGCTTTGGACGCAGCCAGGTCCTGTTCGTTCGCGTGGGCGCCGACGGCACACTCACCCCCACCCCATGAACCACCCCACCCCGCTGCATTCGGTTTCGCTGCGCGAGCAAATCACCGACCGATTGCTTCGGATTTTGGGCACTTATGTGCTGGGTTTCACTGGGCTGATTTTCTTGCTCACGTTGGCCAGCGTGAGTATTTCCACCGCAGCGAACTGCAGCAGTACCGGGCGCTGATCGCCACCAAGCTGTCGGCCGAGCTGTCGGCCATCGTGCGCGAGGCCGACTCGGTGGGCAACTCTTCGGTGGTCTGGACGGGCCTGACCGATTCGGCGGGCGCGAAGCCTATCTGGAGCCCTTGCTGGCCAAGATGAACCGCAACCCGCACCACCAGATTGATTTGCTGGATTACGGGGGCGTGACTTCATCTTGAGCCCGACCTCCAGCCAGCGGCCACGGCTGGACAGCGCAGCGATCACGCGCACCATCGAACAGGCCCGGCCCCAGGTTCAGCTCTATGCGTCTGACCAAGGCCAGTTGCTGCTGTTTTCCTTGCCCGTGATCGCCCCCTTTCGGACAGCCCACTGGGCATTTTGCTCAGCAGCATCAACCTGACCCGGGAGTTGACCAGTCTGGGTTTGCCCGACAGCCTGGGGCTGAACTACAGCCTGACACCGCCCCCGACCGCAGGCATCGGCTCTTGGCTGACGACTTACAGCGCGGTGCCCATCCTTTTCGAGCAGCAAGAGATGGTGCTTTACGTCGAGGTGACCTTGCCCATGTGGCAAAGGCTGCTGGTGGCTTTCCTGGCGGTGGCCTTGACTCTGGCCAGCGGTTGGCTGGCTGTACCGGCGTCTGGGCCGCTGGGCTGAGGGATTTGCCAAAGACCTGACCGACCGGCTCGATGCGCTGGTGCAAGTGACCTCCAAGCTGGCCACCGACGGCGTGGCCCCGTCTTCCACGACGACGAGGGCGATGAGATCACGGCCGTGTTCGATGCGGTGAAGCCATCGTGCTGCGCCAGCGGGCCATCGGACAAAAGCTGCTGGTGTCGTCGCGGGTGTTCGAGACCGCTGCTGAAGCCATTTTGATCACCAACGATCAGGGGCGCATTGCCGACGTCAACGCCGCCTTGCTGCGCATGACGGCTACCCGCGCGAAGAACTGATTGGCCAGCCCGCCGGCCTGCTCTACCGGCTGCAGGAAACTTCACACGAAGGCGTGAACATCGGGGAGGCGGTACGCCAGCACGGCGAGTGGCGTGGCGAGACCTTCTTCCTCACGCGCGATCAGCGCCCCATCCCGGTCATGCTGGCCGTGTCGGCGCTGTTTGACGAGCAGCAGCAAAGGCTTGGGCAATGTGGCCATCTTCTCGGACATCAGCGCCCTCAAATGGCGAAGACCGGCTGCGCGATCTGAGTTACAGGGACCCGCTGACCGGCCTGCCCAACTACCGCGCTTTTGCGGAATTGATGCACACCCAGCTCAGGCCCGACAACGCGCACGCCCACCGCTTTGCCCTGTTGTTCATCGACCTGGACCACCTGAAAACATGATCAACGACAGCTACGGCATGAGCAAGGCGATCAGGTGATCGTGCAGATCGCACAAAACCTGTCGCGCTTTTTGCCCCAGCCGCATTTCTTGTGCCGCCGCTCAGGCGATGAGTTCATCGCGATTTTGTACATGCAGGACAACGTCGCTGGCATGCAGCAAAAGCTCAACGACTCGATGCAGCCAGTCACGCACCGCATCGAGCTGCCGGCGGCGTGCTGACACAGCCTCGTTTTAGGGTGGGTGCGGTGGTCTACCCCGACCACGCGCAAACCCTCAACGAGCTGCTGGGCTGGCCGATTCGGCCTTGCAGTCTTCCAAGGAAGCCGGGCGTGCGCGCGTGACACCTGGCTGAACAACGACATCATCTTGCGCCTGACGCGTCGCCCCGCATCGAGCCCGCCTGGCCGAGGCCCTGCAGGGGCGCCTGATCCGCCCACACTACCAGCCCGAAGTGCAGCTGCGCGATGGCCGGGTGCGTGGCTTTGAAGCCCTGGCCCGCTGGGATGACCCCGAGCTGGGCCCCGTGTCCCCCGGCGAGTTCATCCCCATCGCTGAAAACATGGGCCTGATCGACCCGCTGACCGAGGTCATGCTGTGCCAGATCGTGGACGACCTCAAGCCGCTGCGCGAGCGCTTTCCCGAAGCCAAGGTGGCCTTCAACGTCTCGGCCAAGCAATTGAGCAACCGCCGGATTTTCCGCATCCTGACGAACTGCATCGACGCCAAATGCAGCAGCTTCGAAGGTCTGGTGATGGAGGTGACAGAAACCGAGCTGATCCAGGGCATGGAAGACGCCAATTTGCAGCTTGAACTGCTGATCGGGCTGGGCATCGAAATCGCCATCGACGATTTCGGCAAGGGCTATTCCTCCCTCGCGCGGCTGGGCCAACTGCCGATCCGCAAACTCAAGATCGACAGCTCCTTTGTCTGGTCGGTGCAAGACCCCAACACGGTGAAGATCATCCAGGCTGTTTTGGCCCTGGCCCGTGCTTTGCACATGGAAGTCAACGTCGAAGGTGTAGAGACTTTCTTCCAGCGCGATGTGCTGCTGGGCCTGGGCTGCAACAAGGCCAAAGGCTTCCTGTTTGCACGCCCATGCCTTTGGCAGACATCCTGCAGCTTGCCTCGCACCTGGAAGCCCGCCTAAGCCTTCCGGGCCGGGTCAGGGCCCTGGGAAGCGGTAGCCGTCCTGAACGAACAAAGCCACACAGGCCTGCACCAGGTCGGCATCGAACAGCACACCCGATGACACCAGCAAGACCTGCAAGGCCCTGTCCATTTTGTGCGCGCTGGTAGGGGCGATCGCGCGTCATGGCGTCCAGCATGTCGGCCATGCCGAGACCTGGGCGCCGCGCAACACATCCTCGCCCTTGGGCCAGCGGGTAGCCACTGCCGTCGATGCGTTCGTGGTGCTGTGCGATCAGGGCTTTGACCGGCCCGGCAAACTCGACGTGTTGGAGCATGTCCAGACCTGTCGACACATGCTTCTGGATTTGCTTGACCTCGCCCTGCGACAAGAGTTCGGTTTTGCCCAGAACCCGCGCGGGCACCGTGACCATGCCCAGGTCATGGATCAGCGCCGCCAAAACCACCGACTCGACCTCGTCGGGCGCCCACTGCAGCTTTCTGGCCAAGGTGCCGGCCAGATCGGCCACGCGCCTTTGGTGGCCCAATCGAGTCCGGGTCGTGCACCTCCAGCACCGTGATCAAGGCCTGCACCACCCCCATGAGGGCGGTTTCGGCCACGGAAGAAGAAATCGACATGGCTTGCGCCAAACTGCTGCGCACCAAGGTGCACAACACCAGCCGACGGTCGGCCAAGTTCACCGACCGGGCACTCATGACCAGCGACAGGCTTTGCTGGTCCTGGGTCATGCCCGTGACGGCCATGGGCGGCATGGCCAATGGCAGACTGGTCAAGGACACCAGCGTGCGCACCACATCGGGTTGCTGCCAGCCCCCTTCTTCCCAAAACACGGCGCCTTGCAAAGAGGCCTTGGACCGCCCCAGCCACTGGGGCCACGCCGGGTTCAGGCCTTCAATGCGGCCACTGGCCGGGTCCACCAGCACCAGCCCGGCATCGGCCTGGGCCAGCATGAGTTGGTCGGGATCGTGGAACGGGTGTCCTTCATGGGCAGGGCTTGCGCTCGGTAGGGGGATTCACAGCATAGGGCATCGCGCCCGGGCCGGGTGAACGGGTTTCAGCGAATGGCCTCGGCCGGGCGGCGAGATTTCACATACGCGTCGGTCGGCTGGTAGTTTTTGCCATCGGCATAGCGCCACTGGACCATGGTGCCTTTGCCGCCGCGCTGATCGAGCTTGCCGACATAAGCGCCCATGGTGGACTGCTGGTCAATGGCGCGGAACTCGGCCGGGCCGAAGGGCGTGCTGAATTTCAGGCCACGCATGGCGGTGACCAGCTTCTCGTTGTCGGTGGTGTTGGCTTTCTTGATGGCCGCAAAGATCGACTGCATGGTGGCGTAACCCACTACCGAGCCGAGCTTGGGGTTTTCGTTGAATTTCTTGTAGTAATTGGCGGCAAAGCTGGCGTGCTCTGTGGTGTCGATCTGGTCCCAGGGGTAGCCGGTCACGATCCAGCCCTTGGGCGTTTCGTCCTTGAGCACCTCCAGGTACTCGGGCTCGCCCGACAACATGGACACCACCGGGGTTTTGGGGAACACATTGCGTTGGTTGCCCTCACGCACCAAGCGGGCCAGATCGGCCCCAAAGGTCACGTTGAAGATCGCATCGGGCTTGGCCGCCATGGTGGCCGTGAGCGTACTGCCCGCGTCGATCTTGCCCTGGGCGGGCCACTGCTCGCTCACAAACTCGATGTCCGGGCGCTTGGCTTGCAGCAAGGCCTTGAAGTTGGCCACCGCGCTTTGGCCGTATTCGTAGTTGGGCGCGATGGTGGCCCAGCGCTTGGCGGGCATCTTGGCCGCTTCTTCCACCAGCATGGCCGCTTGCATGTAGGTGCTGGCGCGCAGGCGGAAGGTGTAGCGGTTGCCTTTTTCCCAGACGATGGCGTCGGTCAAGGGCTCGCTGGCGATGAACAAGCGCTTGTTTTTGGCCGCATGGTCGGCCAGCGCCAGGCCCACGTTGGACAAAAAGCCCCCGGCCAGGATGTCCACTTTCTCTTTGGAGCTCAGCTCGATCGCGTGGCGCAAGGCCTCGTCGGGCTTGCCCGCATCGTCTCGGGCGATGACTTCGACCTTGCGGCCCAGCAGGCCGCCTTTGGCGTTGATCTCTTCCACGGCCAGCTGCCAGCCTTGTTTGTAGGGCTGGGTGAACTGCGGGATGGCCGAATAGCTGTTGATCTCCCCGATTTTGATGGGGGCCTGGGCAAAAACGGGCGACATGGCGGCTGCGGTCAGCAGGCCCGTAGCGATAAGGCGGTTCATAAAAATAGTCCTAGGGTTAAGGTGGAAAGGCGTGACTGTACCAGCCGATTTTTACCCTGTCGCAGAGAGGACACACAAAACCCGGGCACCCGGTGGCCCTGCACCCGATCTTGCTTTGTCTACCCGCGCATGCGGGATATCCATCCACAACGAAGGCACAGCCCCCACTCGACATGCATGCCGCCACTTCTTATAAGCACCCAGCATATATACCCAACTAAAAAATCGTTTGTTTCAGCATAAAGCCCCCTTACAGTCTCGGCCATGGTTGATTTGGGCTATGTCTTTGCAGGTTTTTTTCGTCGGCACCATCGTGGGCCTGACGGGGGTGGGCGGTGGCTCGCTCATGACGCCTTTGTTGATCTTCTTTTTCGGCGTCAAGCCCTACATGGCCGTCGGCACCGACCTGCTGTTGCGGCTTTCACCAAGCTGGGCGGCACCGTGAGCTTTGCCCGCCAGCGCATCGTGCCTTGGCGCGTGGTGGGCTTGCTCAGCGCAGGCAGCATCCCGGCCTGTCTGGCCACTTTGGGCTTTTTGCACTGGGTCGGCCCAGCCTCTTCAGCGGTTCAGGCGCTGATGACCACCACTTTGGGCGTGCGCTGCTGCTGACCGCCATGGCCATGCTCTACAAGGCGGTGCGCGGCAAACAGCTGCCCCCGCCAGTTGGCCGCCGCCGATGAAGCCCAGGCCAACACGCCCCGCCACTGGAGTTTGCCCGTGGTGTTTGGCGCCTTGATCGGGACCTTGGTCACCTCACCTCGGTGGGCGCGGGCGCGATTGGCGTCACCGTGCTGCTGTTGCTCTACCCCATGCTGCCGCTGCCCCGCATCGTGGCGGCCGACATTGCTTACGCCGTGCCGCTCACTTTGGTGGCGGGCCTGGGCCATGCGTCGCTCGGCTCGGTCGACTGGCCCTTGCTGGCCAAGCTGCTGGCGGGCTCACTGCCCGGCATCTGGCTGGGCTCGCGCCTGACCCACCACACGCCTGACCGCGTGATCCGCTCACTGCTGTCCGTGCTGCTGGCATGGGCAGGGACCAAGCTCGTTCTGATCTGATTTTTTCCACCGCTCCTTTATGTACCAGTACACCGAATTCGACAAAGCCTTTGTGCGCGCCCGCGCTGCCAAGTTCCGCGACCAGCTGGGCCGTTGGCAGACGGGTCAATTGACCGAAGACCAGTTTCGCCCGCTGCGCCTGCAAAACGGCTGGTATGTGCAGCGCTACGCGCCCATGCTGCGCGTGGCCGTGCCTTATGGCGAAATCTCGGCCCCCCAGCTCCAGGTGCTGGCCCAAATCGCTCGCGACTACGACACGCCCGACGCCGCCCTGCTGGCCGAAGCGCAGGCCACACAAGACAAAATCGCTGGCTTGGCCCCCAAGCTGACCACCAACTACGGCCACTTCACCACCCGCCAGAACGTGCAGTTCAACTGGATTCCGCTGTCCAAATCGGCCGACGTGATGGACCTTTTGGCCAGCGTGAACATGCACGGCATCCAGACCAGCGGCAACTGCATCCGCAACACCACCACCGACGAGCTGGCTGGTGTGGCCGTTGACGAAGTCGTCGATCCACGCCCCTATGCAGAGCTGATCCGCCAGTGGAGCACGCTGCACCCCGAGTTCGCGTTTCTGCCGCGCAAGTTCAAGATCGCCATCACGGGCGCCCCTGAAGACCGCGCCGCCATTGGCTGGCACGACGTGGGCCTGCAAATGGTGAAGAACGCGGCGGGCGAAGTCGGCTTCAAGGTGCTGGTGGGCGGCGGCATGGGCCGCACGCCCACGGTGGGCACGCAGATCCGCGAGTTCCTACCCTGGAACCAGATCATGAATTACCTCGAAGCCGTGATCCGCGTGTACAACCGCTGGGGCCGCCGCGACAACATGTACAAGGCCCGCATCAAGATTTTGGTCAAGGCCGAAGGCCAGCGCTACTTTGACGAAGTCGAAACCGAGTTCCGCGAAA
>WJBH02000259.1:0-59173 GCA_013167095.2 Daphnia sinensis | reverse complement strand
TTTATTTTTCTAACTGCGAAAGCAGAAAAAGAGGATTACGAAATGGGATGATCTCTGGTGCCGATGATTATATCATCAAGCCATTTACATTTAGTGAATTATTTAGCTCTATTCAAAAAAGGATTGAACGACTTTCACAGATCAGAAATAACAGTCATTTAAGCAATGCCTTAGAAGGCTCTATCTCCTTGAGTACCGAGGAAGAACATAAAGCATTATCGCAAATTGAAAACCTTTCTAAAACTGAAAGTAAAATTTTAAAGAAAATTGCGATGGGAATGACTTCCCTAACTATTAGTCAGGAATTAAATATTAGCATTAGAACTGCCGAAAATCACCGTCATAATATTTGTAAGAAGTTAAATCTTAAAGGTTCAAACTCATTAATTAAGTTTGCACTAAAATTTAAATCGGTATTATAAAAATTAATCGGAATAGTTCATTTTAAGCCAATAGTGTGTCGAAAATAATAGTAATTGAAGATCAGGAAGATATACGTGAGAACGTTAAAGAATTACTTGAGCAAAAAGGCTTCCAAGTAGAAACAGCTAATAATGCAGAAGAAGGCTTTCAACTTACAAATTCATTTTCCCCTGATTTAATATTATGCGATTTAATGCTCCCTGATCATTCTGGGATAGATTTTATCAAGCGACTTAAGGAGAATAATGAGCTAAAAGAAATACCTGTTATCATCATCACAGGGCATAGTCAGAAAGAAATTTTCAGAAATTCAATGACTCAGGGGGCTGATGATTTTATTGTGAAGCCCTTTAAAGCAAAGGAACTATTTGATGCTGTTGAAGCTCAACTCTCGAAAGCAAAAATCAGAAAACAAGATTACCGTTTAATTGCCGAATTATCTGAACAATCGCCCCTACCCATTATTAGATTAAATAAAAAGGGTCAAATCGTTTATTCAAATCCAGCAGCTAAGTTTTAGAAGATGAAAATCTAATTAAAGAATTGAATTATTTAATTGAATTGGAAGAAGGTGAAAACTTTGAATTTGAATTTCCGGTTAGGGACAAAAATTTAATTGTATAGTTTCTTTTAATGCAGATCAAGAATACCATAATGTTTATTTCATAGACAATACTGCTCAAAAAAATGCTTTTAGTGAATTAGAAAGTCAAAACATTTTAATTGAGAGAAAAAATCAAAATCTTTCACATTCACACCTATATTGTGGCTCACGACTTAAAAGCCCCTGTAATCAATCTGAGGCAGCTTTTAGACCTGCTTTTACAAAATAATCATCTAAAAGCTAAACCTCAAGATAAAGATCATGTTTTTGATGAGCTTACTAATGAAAGCTAAACAAACTCGAAACAGTGATGGAGGATGTTTCAGGGATTTTAAAAGCAAGAGAAGAAAGTGCTACACAGAAAAAGGAAATATTTTCGGTGGCAAAACATGTGAAAAAAGCTGTGGATAATTTAAGGATGTTTTGAAAGAAATCAATGGTGAAATCAGTTTTAACATCGAATCTAGCCTGAAATTAAACTTCCCAATAAGCGATTTTTCAATTATCCTATACAACTTAATAGAAAATGCAATAAAATTCAGAGATCCTGAGAGAACTTTGAATATCAACTTTACAGCTACCGAAACACATGATGAAGTGATACTCAAAATCAAAGACAATGGCCTGGGTTCGATGAGAAAATAGCGAAAGGCAAATTATTTGTCTTTTATCAAAGAATGCACAGTAAGATTGAAGGAAAAGGCCTCGGACTCCAATTAATAAGAAATATTATGGATTCACATTCCGGTCAAGTTCATTTTATGAGTAAAGCAGGTACAGGCTCTACATTTGTACTGAATTTCAAAAAGTAATATCTACCAAAAACATGCCCCAAATTGAATTAACAAAGTTTATTGTTATTGATGATGATAGTATCAATAACTTTTTAGTAAAAGGTGTTTTAAAACTATTAATCCAATTGCCGAAATTGATTGTTATACTGATCCTGAAACAGCTTTAAATCACTTAATCAGCTTAAAAAGAGAGGATTATAAAAACACAATTATCTTTTTGGACTTAAATATGCCAGTTCTAAATGGTTGGGATATATTAGATAAGCTTAGCGAAAATTTCGGTGATCAATTACCAGAAAATGCCAAACTTTATATTGCTAGCTCCTCAGATATAGAGAAGGACATTGCTAAATCAAAAGCCTATAAATTAGTTACGGGATATCTAAAAAAACCGCTTAAGCTGGAGGATTTGAAAGGTATATTTTAAATCAAATTAAAGGCTAATAATTCGACCATCTTCCATTTCTATAATTCGATGAGTTCTTTCCGCAAACTCTTGATCATGCGTTACAATTAGTAGAGATTGCTGATAAACTTCAGCCAATTCCTTAAAAATATCGAAAACTATTTCGCTGTTTTTCTTGTCAAGATTTCCGGTTGGCTCATCACCCATGATGATTAAAGGATCATTAATTAGAGCTCTGGCAATAGCTACACGCTGTTTTTGACCTCCTGATACTTGATTCGGTTTTTTCAAAGCTTCCGACTCAATACCTAAAATTTTCAATTTTTCATAAGCCCGATGCTCAATCTCTTGCTCCGAATATTTGCCTAATTTTAATCCCGGTAACATCACATTTTTTAAGACAGAAAACTCATTCAATAAATAGTGAAATTGGAATACAAAGCCTATTTTTTCATTGCGAACCTGTGCTAACTCTGCTTCCTTTTTATTTTTTCATGCTGATACCGTCAATCCAAATCTCACCTTCATAATCAGTATCCATGGTTGATAAAATATACAGTAGCGTAGATTTACCACAACCCGATTTACCAATTACAGATACAAGTCACCTCTATTATCGCGAAATTAACATCATTTAATACTTGAACCGTGATAGGATCATGAAAGTATTTAGACACCGATTTAGCTTCCAGTATAATTTGACTCATGCTATTTCCCTCGAATTATTATTACTGATCAACTTTACTTGCCTTTCGAGCAGGGAAATATCCTGCAAAATAGGTCGTTACGATGGAGAAAACCACACCTATGACATAAAATGCGGGTTATATTTATAGGATAAGTTTTAATGGTTGGCAATGCAGAGGTATTAAATGGAATTTGATCTATCGACCACGACATTCCGAGTCCTAAGAGTAAACCCAAAGCCCCACCAAAAACTCCAATAGTTAGAGCAATGCCTATAAAAATTCGATTTACATCCTTGCCCGAAAAACCAGTCGCCTTAAGAATAGCTATCGAATCCATTTTTTCGTAAATCATCATATTGAGGATATTATAAATGCCAAATCCCGCAACAATCAGCAAGGTAATGCCTACAGAATAAGAAATCAAGGTTCTTACGGTGCTTCCCGTTTCAAATTGAGAGTTTGCAGTCTGAATATCAACCGCCTCCACATTAAATAAATTTTGATATTCTTTGGCCATATCGGGTGCCAAATTGATGTCATGTAATTTGATTTGAATATCAGTTACATAAGTACCCGACTCCCCTAAAATCTTTTGCGCAGTGCCTAAGGAGGCATAACTTTGAGTATTATCAATATCTTGTAAGCCTGACTGAAAATAACCAACGACCTTTAAATTTATGCGCTCCCCTTTTGAAGTAGTAATCTGAATGATATCTCCCAGATTTGTCAACATTTTCTCGGCTAAGCCCTTACCTAAAATAAATACTGTTAGGCGTATTTTTTAAGTCGATATAATTTCCGTCGGTTACATAATCTTGAAATAAAAAAAGTTTATTCTCAGCCTCAACATCAATTCCGTTTATTGCCCCGGTGAGGTCTATTGCCCCAATATTATAAAATACTTGGGTGGTAATTTTAGGAGCAATTCCCGAAACACGGGCATCAGATTTTAAAAAATCCATAATTGCTGCATTATTATAAATCTGAAGTCGCTCTTTTTTAGGCTTTACCGAATTGATAAAATTATGATGTGATTTATAAGTTTCCGATAAATCAATTGGCTGTAGATCAGATGGTTTAATCTCATTATAAAGACGAATATGGGGAGTCCGATTGATAATTAAGCCATCTAGTAAATCATTTAAACCCGACATAAAACTTAGCAGTGTAATAAACATGGCGATACTAAAAGTAACACCCACGCCCGCTACAATCGTTTGTCTTAATCGAGCAACTAGCAATGAACCAGAAATGCTTACCAATAGCTTTAATTTCATGATTAAGGCTTTTTTAGTTCATCCTCATGATTAATTCCTGATAGGATTTCAATCATCTGATAGTCCTTCAAGCCGGTTTTTACCAAAATCGTATCACCGTTTGCCTTACCACAGTAGAATCATTTAAAGATAATTTCTAGGAATTAACAATGCTCTATCTTTCGATTTTATTAAAATACTTGCCTCAAAAGAAATATTGGGAAAGACTCTTTTAGGATATTTTACAAATTGGGCTTCAACCAAAAAGGTTTTACTGCGTTCATCCATTAATGGATTAATACGACTTACTTTGGCCTCAAAAACTTCATCTTTATAACTATCCAACTTCACAATAACTTTTGTCTCGGGTTTAACCATCAAAATATCATATTCATCAACCTGCATCTCTAAAACAAATCGATTTGAGGCGCCAATGGTTGCTAAAGCAATTTGGGGACTAACCAATTCACCAATTGATTTTGTAAGATTATAGACCACTCCATCCATCTGACTTTTAAGAATAAAATCTTGTGCCTGACTTTGTGAAATATTAAGATTTTTCTTTGCTTGTTTTGAGGCAAAATTTAATTGTCGTTTTAAATCATTAATCTTGTAATTGCAGCATGATAGGCATTTTTTCGAGTTTTGAAAAGCTAATTCCCTTTGTTCCAAATCGATTTTAGTGCCCACATTTTGCTCCCATAATTTTTGCTGTCTAGAAAATAAGGAAGAATCATTTTTCATCTTATTTCTTAAGAAATCGATCGATTCGGCTGCTTCATTCAACTTACCTTGGTTGGCAGAAAGATTATTAAATTCGGCATTGAGACGTGCATTTTCTAAATTTAATTGCTGCACTTCATTAGAAACTCGCAAGATTGGCTGACCCGCTTTAATCGAATCTCCTTCTTTAACATAAATTTCCTCAATAATTCCATTTACGGTTGCATAGGCCTGATATTGATTCTCACTTTTAATAATACCAGAGGCATAAACCGATTGTGAAACAGGTTTAATTTCAGGTTTAATAGTTTCTTCAGAAGACTGACAAGAAGAAAATAAAACTAGAAATAACCAAAAAATCCTATTCTTCATAAACATGTTTTATCAAAGCTAAATAAATGTTAGCAGTCAAAAAATGATTTATGTCTCATTTTATAAATTAACAATCAATTATTCTGGCTGTTTCTATTTATAAAATCATTTCTTTTTTATTTATCGATGGAATTAGATAAAATTCCGAAATTTATAGAGTTCAATCCTATTCTAGGTACAAGGAAGCATTTAAGACAATCATGAAAGAAATTAAGTCCATCATTGCGGAATATGAAAAGATTAACCCAACAAACACAGGTGCTGCATTAGCACTAGTTGTACGTGTAGAAGGTTCGTCTTATCGCCGTACCGGGGCTAGAATGCTTGTTTTTAGATAATGGAAGATGGACAGGAGGCATCAGTGGTGGCTGCCTTGAAGGCGATGCGTTAAAACGTGCGCGACTAGCAATCAACAAATCGGAAGCATCACTCATCACCTATGATACCAGTGAAGATGACCCGCATCAAATCGGTGTAGGCTTGGGTTGTAATGGAATAATCGATGTACTTTTTTGTCCTATTGATTTTTATAATCCCAATAACCCTGTCGAATTATTGAAAAAATGCCTAAAAGAAAGTCGTGAGACTCATACTTTAATTACAATTACGGATATAATTGGCGAATATCCCGAAATTAAAAGGGGGCATTGCTTCAAATACATCGATGAAAGTAGCCTGAAAGAATTTAACAATTTAGAACTACAAAGTTCTGTAAGTCAAGAAATTAAATCACAAATCGCTTCAAACAAATCAGGAATTGTCCATATTTCCTTAGAAAAGCAAAATCAAATTAGTCTTTTTATTGAATTATTAGCTCCTGAAATTCACGTGGTTTTAATGGGACATCAGTACGATGTTTTTCCAATGTGTAGATTATTCAAAGAAATTGGTTGGCGCGTAAGTATTGTGGCAAATCCTTTAAAACTAAACAACAAAATTATAGCCTTGGCGGATGAAATCATTCAACCCTCTGACTTTCAGAACATGCTGATTGATGAATTTACAGCCATCATTTTAATGTCGCACGACTTTAAAACGGATAAAATAAATTTGCCTAAAGCATTAAGCACCAAATCACCATATATAGGCATGCTTGGTCCGAAAGTACGTGCCCAAAAAATATGGAATGAACTTTCCGAGGAAGGTTTTACGATTTCCCATAAGGATATGGAGCGTATTCATGCTCCCTTAGGACTAGATATTGGTGCCATCACACCTGAAGAAATTGCACTTTCTTTAGCTGCAGGAATCAGATCCGCATTTGCAGGTAGAGATGGTACTTTTCTAAAATTTAGAGAAAGTCCTATACACCCTAGAAATTGAAAATATGCCCAAAATCGAAGAAATAGGACAAAATATTGGGATAATCATTTTGGCTGCAGGTAAATCTGCGCGTTTAGGTTCAGCCAAACAATTATTAAATTATCGAGGTAAAAATCTCTACAACATAGCATTGATGCAGCTTTAGAGTGTGTAGCAGGAAAAGTATTTATTGTGTTAGGATCGGGAAAGGAAGAAATTGAGAAGGAATTAGAAAAAACAAACATTCATATCGTTGAAAACCCTATGTGGGAAAGTGGCATGGCTTCTTCCATTCAAGCCGGATTAAAGAGCTTAAAAATACTTTGCCTAATGCTGAAGGTGTAATTTTTATGGTTTGTGATCAACCTTATGTAAAACGCCGAATTATTAACCAAAATCATTGAAAAACACGTTCTTACTGAGAAAATCATTGTTGCATGTAGCTATGCTGATACTTTGGGAACGCCCACATTTTTTCATAAAAGCCTATTTGAAGAGCTTTCGGCTTTGTTGGGCGATTTAGGTGCAAAATCGCTCATCAAAAAATATAAAAATCAAAGCGAATCCGTAAATTTCGACTTGGGAAGTATTGATATTGATACAAGAGAAAACTACCTGAATTTACCTAAATAACGTATTTTATCCATGCTCATCGACGGATTTAACAGAATTCATAATTACCTTAGAATTTCCCTTACGGATAATTGCAATCTACGTTGTTTTTATTGTATGCCAGAAGAGGATTATGAATTCACTCCGCATTCACGTCTTATGCAACCTTCTGAAATTGAGTCGCTTGCAAAGATATTTGTCGATAACGGAGTCAATAAAATCCGTCTTACGGGTGGTGAACCCTTAGTCAGAAAAGACGCTGCCGATATCATTCTACGGCTTTCAAAACTTCCGGTTTCGCTTACCATGACTACAAATGCCACGCGATTACATGATTTTGCTGATGTTTTGGAAGAGGCAAAAATTAAATCATTAAATATTAGCCTCGACACCTTAGA
Organism: Daphnia sinensis; assembly: GCA_013167095.2. Taxonomy (NCBI): domain Eukaryota; kingdom Metazoa; phylum Arthropoda; class Branchiopoda; order Diplostraca; family Daphniidae; genus Daphnia; species Daphnia sinensis. Next base: position 51,594 of record WJBH02000259.1, on the reverse strand, counting down.
TGCAGATAAATTTCAAATTATTACGCGCAGAGATGGTTTCCAAAAAGTAATCGACAATATCCATTTGATGCTTAGCAAAAATATTCATGTTAAGGTTAATGTGGTGGTTATGAAGGGCTTAAATGACCATGAGATAAATGATTTTGTAGAATGGACCAAAAATTTAGCCGTTCATGTTCGTTTTATTGAGTTTATGCCTTTTGAGGGAAATCGTTGGACAAGCAACCAAGTATTTACGATGGATGATATGTTACAAGTAATCAGCCAAAAATACTCGCCAATACGTTTAAAAGACGATATTCACGATACAGCCAAGAAGTTTGCTATTGAAGGTCATCAAGGTACTTTTGCTATCATTAGCACCATGAGTGCACCATTTTGTAGCACATGTAATCGAATGCGATTAACAGCAGATGGAAAGATGAAAAATTGCCTTTTTTCACAAAAGAAACTGATTTACTCACAGCACTGCGAAATGGCGAAGATGTACTTCCCTTGATTAAGGAAAGTATTGCATCAAAAGCGAAAGAGCTTGGAGGTCAATTTACCAAAGATTTTGAGAAAATACAGGCTGAAGACCTTCAAAATAGAAGTATGATTAGTATTGGCGGCTAATATTCAAATTGGTTATTTTGCTAGAAATCAAATTGCTTATCCTCTTTTTTTATCGAATTTCAAAACAAATACATGATATCGCATGTCGAAAGAATTAATATCAGTTTCAGAAGCAAAAAAACTAATTGAAGAGCATGTTCATGCCCTCTCTCCCATTCGAGTTCAATTAAACGAAGCTGCCGGATTAATCCTAGCTGAAGATATTTATTCTTTAGGCGATTTACCCCCCTTTAACCAGTCGTCAATGGATGGCTACGCTCTCAATTTTGAGGAATGGCAACAACATCCAGAATTAAATATTGATGGCGAATCTCAAGCTGGTTTAGCCGATCTAAAGCCACTCAATGCACAAAGCGCACGCCGTATATTTACAGGTGCGGCAGTCCCACCCGGTGCCGACACCGTGGTGATGCAAGAAAAGACAAGTATTTCTAATGGAAAATTAAGCATCTCTGATCCCCAATTAGTAAAAGGATTGAATGTAAGAATCCGAGGCTCAGAAGCCAAAGCAAATGAATTAGCCTTAGAAAAAATGCTTATTTGAGTCCGGGGGCTATTGGTTTTATCGCCGGATTAGGAATTAATGAGGTATTGGCCTTCCCACAACTAATGTAAGCATCATTTTAACCGAAATGAATTACAAGCACCTGGAAAGCCACTTCAATTAGGCCAAGTATATGATGCTAATTCATTCGCATTGAGGCTGCACTAAACCAATTAGGCATCTTCAAGATTAATATTTTATCGTCTGAAGATAATTTAATGACGCTTAGTTCTGTATTAAAAAATGCATTAGAACAAAGTGACTTAGTTTTATTGACGGGTGGGGTGAGTGTTGGGGATTATGATTTTGTAGTGGAGGCTACTAAAGAAAATGGAATAGAACAAATATTCCATAAAATAAAGCAAAAGCCTGGAAAGCCATTATTTTTCGGTAAAAAAGGTCTAAAATATATTTTCGGTCTACCTGGAAATCCAGGATCTGTATTAAACTGTTTTTATGAATATGTGTATCCTGCAATCGGTAATTTGAATAATAATAAAAAAGATTTAACTCGATTGCAGGTTCCAATAAGTAACCTACAGAAAAAGGCTTTAGGATTAACCCAATTTTTGAAAGGCTATTTTGATGGTACAGTGGCACATGACCTCAAGGCACAAGAATCATTCCGATTAAGCTCCTTTGCAAAGGCAAATTGCCTAATTAAATTGGAAGAAAACCAAAGCGAAATAGCTGAAGGTCAGATAGTTGAAATACATCTTTTACCCTAATTTTTTATGGAAAGCATTTACCTGTTTTACATTTTATTATTTTTAGTTGCATTTTTATATGCATCTGTGGGGCATGGGGGCGCAAGTGGCTATTTAGCGCTAATGGCTATCTTTGCTTTTAGTCCCGAGGTGATGAAACCCACCGCCCTCCTACTCAACTTATTTGTATCTCTCACCGCATTCATTCAATTTTATCGAGGGAAACATTTTCAATGGCCGATATTTTTACCTCTTGCCTTAGCATCCATACCAATGGCCTTTCTAGGAGGAATGATTAACATCGATGCAGATATTTACAAAAAAGTGCTAGGTATACTACTACTCATTCCTGTTTTTAAATTGCTTTTTTTGAAGAGTAGTACCGTGTACGATTTACAAAAAAACACCATTTTATTGTCCCTTTTTATTGGAGCACTTATCGGATTTCTCTCCGGATTAATGGAATTGGCGGCGGAATCATACTTTCCCCAGTATTATTATTATTGCGCTGGACCGATCAAAAACAAACGGCAGCCATTAGCGCATTATTTATTTTCGTAAATTCGAGTTCTGGATTGGTAGGCAGCTTTTACAAGGGTATTGAGATAAGTCCAGATATGTTTAGCTATGTTGGCATTGCCTTTGTCGGAGGATTATTAGGTTCTTACCTAGGATCCTTAAAATTCAATCAAAATATATTGAAAAATACCCTAGGAATAGTGCTTTTAGTAGCGGGTTTAAAACTAATTTTTACCTCTTAAAAATTAAAATATGCAAATAGAAGTCACACTTTTCGGACAATTAGCAGAGATTGCAGGCACTTCTAAATTTAATCTGCATGATATTCCTGATACGGACACATTAAAGAAAACACTTCATGAATTATATCCTGAAATGTCGACAATGAGCTACAGTATTGCTGTAAATAAACAGACAATCGACAAGAACACGGTATTTGAAGGTGATGTAAACGTTGCATTTTTACCACCATTTTCAGGAGGATAAACATGAGTCAATCTGCTAAAAATGAACGATATGCACGCCAATTTCACTAAAAGAATTGGGGCTTGCTGGACAAGAAAAACTGCAAAAAGCTAAAGTATTGGTTATTGGGGCAGGCGGCTTGGATGTCCAGCATTGATGTACCTTGCTGGCGCTGGCATAGGCAAATTAGGAATTGTAGACTATGATTTAGTATCGCTAAGCAATTTACATCGACAGGTATTATATTCTGTTCAAGATATTGGATTGCCTAAGTCGGAACGCGCTGCCGAAATCATAAAACAAATAAATCCAGAGATTGAAGTGCTTGTTTATAATGAAAAATTAAGCAATTCAAATGCGATAGATATTCTATCCGAATTTGATTTTATTTTAGATGGAACCGACAATTTTGCCAGCAGATATTTAATAAACGATGCTTGTATAATTCTGAATAAAACACTCGTTTATGGTGCTATATCACGATTTGAGGGACAATTAGCTATTTTTAATGCTTCTCAAGACATTGAAAAAACAGTAAACTACAGAGATTTATTTCCATTAGCACCTGCAGATCATGAAGTATTAAACTGTGCCGAGGCAGGTGTAATTGGAGTATTGCCCGGAATTATTGGCACCATGATGGCCAATGAAACTATCAAATTAATAACTGGCATGGGAGAGCCATTAATCAATCGCTTACTCACCTATAACTCCTTAAATAACCAGTTTTTTGACTTTGAAATTAGTCCCAGATCAGAAAGCCAACAAATGATACCAAAGAATATTTCTGAATTTAAATCATTCAATTATGAATGGTTTTGCGGGATAAATTCAGCGTTTGATCTATCTTACGAAAATTTTGAATCTTTGATAAGAACGCGAATATTCAAATTATAGACGTCAGAGAAAAAGGGGAAACACCTCATATTGAGCACATTAAACATATAAATCTGCCTTTAAGCCAATTAAAGGAACAAATTCCAGAGATTGATGCAGAAAACATCATACTACTATGCCAGTCGGGGAAACGAAGTTCCGCAGCAGCCGAGTTATTAAGCAAGCATTATGGTAAATCTCGTAAAATTTATAGTTTGAAAGATGGAATCGCCGGATGGCCGAAAAACAAATAAACATTATGTCTGATAGAAAAATTAAAAATATTTTTAGTCACGGAGCTATTCCTACCACTTTCATTGCCGAGAGCATTCAAAAACATAGCTCAAGACATCCATTGGCGGTCATAGTATATTTTTAGGTCAGGTAAGAGCAGATGAAACTCCGCATGGAAAGGTGAAATCGATCGATTATACAGCATTTGAGGAAATGGCACTCGAAAAAATGCATCAAATTCGCGAGGACATTTTCGCAAAATACCCTATTACTTGTATGCATGTGCATCATAGTCTCGGAGAAGTACATGCCGGAGAAATTTGTCTCTTTGTGTTTAGCTCTTCGCCACATCGAAAAGCTGCAATCGAATCCTGCAACGAAATTGTTGAACGTATTAAAGCAGAGCTTCCGATTTGGGGAAAGGAAATATTAGAAAATAATATCCACCAATGGAAAGTCAATAAATAATGGAATCTACTGCTAAAAGTCCAGAAGAATATCTCAAATCATTAGCTCCTGAAAGAAAGGAAGCTTTTATTTTACTCCGAAAAACAATTCTTGAGCATTTGCCTTCAGGCTTTTCAGAAGAAATGAGTTATGGAATGATTGGCTATGTTGTACCACATTCAATTTACCCTGATGGCTATCATTGTAATCCTAAATTACCGCTTCCATTCATCAGCATTGCTTCTCAAAAAAACTTTATTGCTTTATATCATATGGGATTATATGCTGATCAGGAGCTTTTAAACTGGTTTATTTCAGAATATGGAAAGCATTCTAATCTGAAGCTCGATATGGGAAAAAGCTGTATTAGATTTAAGAAAATCGAGCAAATTCCTTTTCAATTAATTGCAGAATTAGTTTCTAGAATTACTGTAAAAGATTGGATAAAGATTTATGAAAAGGCTATTAAAAAAATAATTTTTAGAGCTTCTGATTCCTTAATTCTACAACTATTTTTTCACACAATTCATGCGTTTTCAAAGCATCTTCCATTGAAATTCCGGGTACTTCTCCACTTTCCACAGCATGCAAAAAATCATTGACGATATGTTCAAAACCACGCTTAGATAGCGTTGATTCCCAATCGTTTATACCCTGAGAAATTTCAAGCTTATTTCTATTGGTCTTTAAATCTGTTAAATTAATTACAGTCTGCTTTTCTTCGCCACTAAACACTTCAACCTTTTCTTCTAAAGTACCCGAATCACGATTCATTACCGCAATAGCTATAGCACCATTGGTTGCAATAAGTTGAACCACCACGTGAATTAACATTCCATCTCTTTGCATCCCTCTTACCAAAATCTCTTTTACAGGATAGGTGAAAAGGAATCTCATACTATCCACAACATGAATAAAATCGTCGAAAACAAAGGTTCTGATATCACCAGGAAGCGAATGACGATTCTTTTGAAGTATAATCATGTTGGGATTAGGAAGCTTTTTCAATTGGGCATAAGCCGGTGCATACCTCCTATTAAAACCTACCATAATATGAAGTTTTCTCGAAATCGCTAAGTCAATTAATCGCTTAGCTGATTCAAAATGATAGGTTATGGGCTTATCCACATAAACGTGAATATTGTGAAGCAAAAGTTGCTCAATTATATGCTCATGTGAATCAGTAGCACTATGCACAAAAGCGGCCTTAATACCACTATTTAGAATTGATTCTAAACTAGAATGAAGATTATCGATTCGATATTGCTTTCCAATGGTTCTTAATCGCTCTTCATTTCTCGTAAAAAGATGAAGTTCTAAATGCTTAGATGTAATTACTGGCAGGTATGCCTTTCTTGCGATGTCGCCTAATCCGATGATGCCTATTTTCAATATTTAGTAGTTAGATATGAGATGTGAGACATGAGACATGAGACATCGTGCGTAGGGACAGGTCGCGACCTGTCCTATTACAAAATCCTGTCCTATTACAAAAATATGAAATTCTTGTACAAATTATCTAATTCTTTAAGGTTGGTGTAGAGATTGGAGATATGAGATATGAGATGTGAGACATGAGATGTGAGACATCGCGCGTAGGGACAGGTCGCGACCTGTCCTCTTGCAAAAGAAAAAAACCATTAAGACTGGTAACGGTGACAACACCGACCACCAGAGGCTGAACAGGTCCTGATTTATCGTCTCAAATCTCATATCTGACATCCCAAATCTTCATTTTTTCACCGACATTTTACCCCCCTTTACCGAGAACTCATTGAACTTCGCCTAATTGATATCAAACATTAAAAAAAATGAATCTATTTTTGTTTTAAATTACGAACATGAAAAATAATATTCCTAATAATCGAAAATCCGATAAGGCCCTATTTGGGATGACCCTCATTCTCATCGGCTTTGCACTTTTGATAAGATCATTGAATATCTTTTTTATTTCTCAATGGATTATAAGCTGGCCAGTTTTTCTAATTTTGGTGGGATAATAATGGCAAAGCGTAAAAGCTTTAAGGATCCTATCGCTTTCATGCCCCTCCTAATAGGTTTAATATTTCTACCCAGTGAAATATATCCAAATTTTGATCCTTGGAAGCTTTTCTGGCCTGCCATGGTTATTACTTATGGTTTTTGGTTGATTTTAGGTCGTAAAAAAGAGGAACAAATCATAAATGACGCTAAACCCATAATCATAGAACCAATAGTTTCAGACCCTATCGAACCAGCTCAAGAGACTAATAACCAGGATAATACAAACAAATCATCCTATATTGCCGACCGCATCGACTCGACTTCAATTTTTGGTGGGATAAAAAAGAATGTCGTTTCTAAAAATTTTCAAGGGGTGATATTTTAAACTTTTTTGGCGGGACAGAAATCAATTTATTACAAGCTGATATCCATGAATTGTAAAAATCAATGTGGTACAAGTATTTGGTGGCACAAAAATTATTGTACCAGCAAACTGGACTGTCCAATCTGAAATGGTTGCATTGGTAGTGGAATTGAAGATAACGTCCGCCTCAAGCAATGGCAAATCCTGATAAAAATTTAATTATCCAAGGCACCTCTGTCTTTGCTGGGATAGATATTAAAAGCTATTAAAATTAATTCATAAAGTTCGATTAAATTAATTTGACGCAGTTAAGCCATTATGGAAAAAAAATTCGGGAATTCTTATTTCTAAAAGCAAAGTAATTCTCATTGTTTCTCAATGCATGGTGGCTTGTATCCTTTCGCAAGCGGCAATTTTACTGTGGTTTGGGTTTAGTATTCGGACTTCCTTTATCGATAGTGCAATAAGTATTTCGCTATTAACTATAGCTTGTTATTTGATAAGTAATAATCTCCAATATTACAGACCTGAAAAAAATCGCTATTTATTAATACTCCTTTATTGTAGCATTTTAGCAATTCTTTGGCTTTTACTAAATAATTGGTCCCTTCAGCAGCTTATATCCACTGACCCCGAATACTCATTATTTTTATATCAATCACTACCCATTCGCTTTTTCATAGGATTGCTAATAATCGGCTTAATGGCCATGATTAGCATTGTTTGGTTCACACAATTAGACCAAAAAGAAACTGAAAAAAGGAAATTAGAAGCTGAAAAACCTGGCTAAGAAGCCGAATTATACAATTTAAGACAACAACTACAACCCCATTTTCTGTTTAATAGTCTCAATTCCATTACTGCTTTAATTGGCAGTAGACCCGAAGAAGCACGTAAAATGATTCATCAATTATCAGATTTTTTGAGGGGAACCTTGAAAAAGAGGATCAACAACCCGTTTCACTCCTGGCAGAGCTAGAGCATTTAGAATTGTATCTCGATATCGAAAAAGTACGATTCGGTCATAGACTTTCCACAGAAATATCTTATAATGAGGCCTGTAAGGCAAAAAAGCTCCCTCCCATGCTTCTTCAGCCCATAGTTGAAAATGCCATCAAATTCGGGCTTTATGATACAACAGGAGTTGTTACAATCAGCATTTTCGCTGAATGCAATGAAAATGAACTTCAAATAACTGTACAAAATCCTTTTGATCCAAACGGCCAAACCAATGCAAGGCACAGGCTTCGGCTTAAGTGGTGTAAAAAGAAGATTATATTTATTATTTGGCAGGACAGATTTATTGAAACTAGGCATATCAGCGTATATTTACAACAATAGTAAAAATACCTCAGGCGCATATATGAGAGTGATTTTAATTGACGACGAACCACTGGCTCGTTCCATAGTAAAAGAATATTTAAAGAATTGGCCGCAAATAGAAATCGTTCAAGAATGTAATGATGGATTTGAAGGGTGAAAGCAATTGCTCAACACAAACCTGATTTAATTTTTTTGGATATCCAGATGCCTAAAATCAATGGCTTTGAGATGCTTGAACTTCTCGAACAAGCCCCCTCTGTGATATTTACCACCGCCTTTGATGAATATGCCATCAAAGCCTTTGAAGAACATGCAGTCGATTATCTTCTAAAACCATTCACCAGAGAGCGTTTTGATAAGGCCGTGCAAAAATGGTTGGATCAGGAACAAAAAACTAAAAGAATTCAACCTTCAAATGAAGAATTTGAAAGCCTGCAAAGTAAATTCCCTAAAAATGATAGAATTGTAGTCAAGACAGGTAGCAAAATTAAAATCATTCCGCTAAGTGATATTCTATTCCTAGAAGCTGATGACGACTATGTAAAAATACATACTCCTGAAGGTTCTTTTCTCAAAAATAAAAACCCTAACCTATTTCGAAAAATTAGGGGAGAAAGCAATTTTGTGAGGGTTCATCGCTCTCATTTTTGTTAAAAATCAATGAAATTACAAGAATCGATCCCTATGAAAAGGATTCACACTTGGCAACCTTAAAAACAGGAGAAAAAATTCCAGTAAGTAAAACGGGATTCCCTAAATTAAGACAAGCTTTAGGACTTTAGTTAATTAAAAGGATAAATTGTTAATAAATAAGATATTTAATTTCGATTTACATATCAAAACTTAATAAAACCTTCCAAGCATCTGCCACATTTCCTTTTTCCATTAAGCTTTTCGCATATTGATGTAATTCTCTGTCTCTTGTTCTGCTATCCCCAATCGTTGCATTTAAAATCTGACGTAATTCAGGATCAAACTGAAATTCTTCGATTTCTTTATCTGTAGGAAGAGCCTCCACATTCCCCAATTGCCCCAAATTATTTCCAGTTAAAAACATCCGAATTTCTGATGGACGAAGGAATTGAATCCACACCAATACCAATAGTGCGTACAGGCTTTTCAACTCTAAATAAAATTTCTGTGTAACTCTGCAATACCAATCGCCACCCAAACGTGCTACCAGATCTATTTTTTCTTGATCAATTTTAACCGCTTGCATCGAGTATATCTTCTTGAATATGAATGAGTTTTATTTCTGCTAAGACCAAATTACCAGCACCTGCATCATTTCCTAAGCTAATCACCTCTTTCACTATACATTCTAATTGTACCGGTGATTCAGCAACTCTGGGAGGTTTCACAATCTCTGAAGCTAATTCCGTAAAACCTGCTTTGATAAACTCATTTGTCCCTTTGGGATACTCCACACTCGCCAAGGAAGTCTGCTGCACCATATCATAATTCACGATATTAATAACACATTCAGGCACTTCCAAAACATTTTCAAGGCTATGTTTGTGGTATTATCGCGCACACACGCCGAGCTGGAGAAAAAATACAAATCGGCGGATTTGTGCTAAACATATTGAAAAAACTAAAGGGACTTAAATTCACGTTTCCTGCTTGTCGATAGTGGAAACAAAACAAATTGGGCGTGGTGCAATAGCATATTGCAAATAATTTTGCAATTCTGCTGTTTTTAAATCCGAAACCTTTATCGTGAGCATAAATTAATTATTCATTTTTTTCAATTTCAAAATCGACCAATCCGTATTTACTTTACGAATAGTATTGGTTAATCTTCCAAGTCCAGTAATTTCCATTTCAACGATATCGCCATCTTGCAACCACTGTGGCTTAAAATTAGGATCATTCAGGAGGCCTGTCCCATTTAATTCAAGGAAACAACCCGTACCAACTGTTCCAGACCCAATTACATCCCCAGGCAAAACATCCACACCATAAGAACAACGCTCAATAATTTCGGCGAAAGTCCAGTCCATATCCCCCATCGAACCTGATGAAACCTCCACCCCATTCACCCAACATTTCATGTCGAGGGCATAAGAATTACCTACATGACCGCTTTGCGGGTATTTTGTATGGCTCCAGTTCATCGGGGGTAACTAACCAGGGACCAATTACAGTTGAGAAATCTTTGCCTTTTGCGGGACCTAAGTTGAGAAGCATTTCCTCCATTTGAAGAGTTCTAGCGCTCATATCATTCATGATCATGTAACCAGCAATATAATCATCCGCCTCAGCGGCTTTGATATTTCTCCCCTTTTTCCCAATTACAATGGCCGCTTCAAGTTCAAAATCAAGCTTTTCAAAATGATCGGGCATACATTCAATATCGCCCATCCCTTGAATAGCATTATGATTAGTGAAGTAAAATATAGGATATTGGTCAAATTCAGGAATCATCTCCACCCTACGGTTTCTACGTGCCGAAGCCACATGCTGCCTAAAAGCATAACCATCTCTACAAGAAGTAGGATGCGGACGGGAGCTAAAATCTCAAAGAAAATCTCTTCCTTAGCGGTCATTTCCCTGATTTTATTTTCCGATCTACCAATTTTGCGCGTTCCATCAATTCCTCTCCACCGTTCAAAAACTCATTCATGGCATCAGGAATGAGCTTATCACATGAATTTAAGTTATAAATATGGCCCTTAACGAACAATCCTAGATGCTCTCGGTCTTCGGTTTTGTAGGAAACTAATTTCATATCGTTTATAATTTGGTTGTAGCTAGCCAAAATTACAGAATTTTGACTTGATGGATGTATTAACAGCCAAATAAAATTTTGAATTCAACAAAACAATGATAAAACTCACCGAAAGAAAAGCTTACATTTGTATTAACCAATTATAATTCAATAATTCTAATTTATGCCTGTTTATCATACTTTAGGATCTATTCCTCATAAACGTCATACTGTTTTCCGCAAACCGGATGGTTCGCTGTATGCTGAGGAATTGGTCTCAACCGAAGGATTTTCTAGTCTTTATTCGCTAGTTTATCATTGTCATCCACCAACAATTGTGAAGGAACTAGGTAAGCCCTATTCAGTAGAGCCGAAAATTGCCCGCGAAAAGCATTTAAAACACACTAGCCTTATCGGTTTTAAATTAAACCCGAAGATGACTATTTAGAAAGTCGCAAGCCCGTTTTAGTAAATAGCGACCTTCATATTTCATTGGCCGCACCACGTAAATCAATGACCGATTATTTTTATAAGAATAGTCAGGCGGACGAAGTAATTTTCATCCATGAAGGAAGCGGAACTCTAAAAACTGGATTTGGTAAAATTCCTTTTGAGTATGGCGATTATTTGGTTGTCCCGCGTGGAACCATTTATCAAATGGAGTTCAACAGCGAAGATAACCGCCTTTTCATCATCGAAAGTTTTAGTCCGATACGCACTCCTAAGAGATACCGCAACCAATGGGGACAATTAATGGAGCATTCACCATTTTGTGAACGCGATATTAAGCGACCGCAAAACTTAGAAACCATCGATCAAAAGGGTGATTTTAAGATCTTGATAAAAAAACAAGGCTTAATCTATCCTTATATTTATGGAACACACCCATTTGATTTTGTAGGCTGGGATGGATTTCACTACCCATGGGCATTCTCCATTCATGATTTTGAACCAATCACGGGTAGAGTTCATCAACCACCACCCGTACATCAGACTTTTGAGGGACATAATTTCGTGATTTGCTCATTTGTGCCCAGAAAATATGATTACCACCCACAATCTATTCCAGCACCATACAATCACAGTAATGTGGATAGCGATGAGGTTCTTTACTATGTAGATGGCGATTTTATGAGTCGTAAAAGTGTGGTTAAAGGACAAATTACATTGCATCCAGGAGGAATTCCGCATGGACCGCATCCAGGTACGGTTGAAAAATCAATTGGTAAAGAAAAAACAGAGGAATTAGCGGTCATGATTGACCCATTCAAGCCATTGATGCTCACCGATTATGCTATTAGCATTGAGGATGAAAGCTACCATAAAAAGCTGGCAAGAGAACTCATAATTTCAATTTTAGGTAAATGCTATATCCCAAAAGGATTTAGCCCATTAAATTCAAAATTTATGAATACAGAAGTAGTTGAAAAAAGCACTCAAGAAATAGATTTTCTTCCCCTTAAGGGAACCGATTATATGAATTATATGTAGGAAATGCAAAACAGGCAGCACATTTCTATAAAAACGGCCTTCGGATTTCAAAGTTTGGCCTATGCCGGACCTGAAACAGGCGTTAAGGACCGTGCTTCTTATGTTTTAGTTCAAGAAAAAATCAGATTAGTTTTAACACACACCTTTATATGCAGATCATCCCATTTCTGAGCAATTAACGAAGCATGGCGATGGCGTAAAAATTCTTGCTCTGTGGGTTGATGATGCCTATGATGCTTATTATCAGACCACTACACGAGGTGCTGAAAGCTATATGGAGCCTCAAACATTGGAAGATGAACATGGTACAGTTCGCATGAGCGGAATTTATACCTATGGCGAAACAGTGCATTTATTCATCGAACGATCGAATTATAATGGCCCATTTATGCCGGGTTATAAAAAATGGGAAAGCCATTATAATCCGGAGCCAACTGGCCTACTTTATGTTGACCATTGTGTAGGAAATGTGGGTTGGAATCAAATGAATAAATGGGTTAAGTTTTATGAAGAAGTAATGGGCTTCAGAAATATTTTAACTTTCGACGATAAGCAAATTTCTACTGAATATTCAGCCTTGATGAGCAAGGTAATGAGCAATGGAAATGGCTATGTAAAATTCCCAATTAATGAGCCTGCAGAAGGCAAAAAACGCTCTCAAGTGGAAGAATACCTTGATTTTTATGGAGATGAGGGGGTACAACATATTGCCATCGCTACCAATAATATTGTTGATACTGTCACTAAATTACAAGATCGAGGCATCGAATTTTTGAAGGTTCCGACCACATATTACGATACCCTAGAACAAAGAGTAGGTAAAATAGATGAAGATATTGAACCACTGAAAAAACTGGGAATTTTAGTCGACCGCGACGAGGAAGGCTACCTCCTACAAATTTTCACAAAGCCAGTAGAAGACCGTCCGACCCTATTTTTTGAAATTATTCAGCGAAAGGGCGCAAGATCATTTGGCGCAGGAAACTTCAAAGCCCTTTTTGAGGCTTTAGAACGTGAGCAAGAGCTGAGAGGAAATTTATAAGTTAATTTCAATATTCATAATGGATCTTCGTCCCATTTTCGGGAAAGAAGATCCATTTTTTATTTAATTGGAGATCAAACAATGTTTTTTTCTAGGATAGAAATCCCTGTTAATCAATGAATTTTGAGATTTCATTTCAATAAAACACTCAAAATAATATCTTTGTTAAAAAAATTAACATTTTGAAAAAACGTATTGCCATTTTTGCTTCCGGATCAGGGTCAAATGCCCAAAAGATTATGGAGCATTTCAAAAAGCATCCAGATGCGGAGGTAGCGCTTGTGCTAACTAATAATCCGGAGGCCTACGTTTTGCAAAGAGCCGATAATTTTGAGGTCCCATCACATATTTTGATAAAGAAGAATTTTATAAGAGTGATGAAATTATCACACTTCTAAAAAATCTACAAATCGACCTAATTGTACTTGCAGGCTTTTTATGGTTAATCCCAGAAAACTTAATTAGTGCCTATCCAAATAGAATCATCAATATTCACCCTGCCCTACTTCCTAAATATGGAGGCAAAGGCATGTATGGCGATAAAGTCCATAAAGCCGTATTAAAAGCAGGTGAAGAAGAATCTGGCATCACCATTCATTATGTAAACGAACATTTCGATGAAGGTGAGACGATTCATCAATCACGCTTTAAAATCGAAAAAGGAGATGATTGGAAATGATAAAGTTTAAGGGACAACAATTGGAGCATTTACATTATCCGAAAGTTGTTGAGCAAATCCTTAAAAAAAATTAAGAAATAAAAAAGATTTTTCAGCTCCAACACAATCAGATTTAAGAATTTACCTTCCTTTTTAGCAAAACGATAATAGCAAATCGCTCAAAAAAATCTTATCTTTGCGCCTTTAAAACCTATTTGTAAATGAGCCACCCAGTAAAGATTAAAAACGCCTAATTTCTGTTTATTATAAAGATAATTTAGAACCCCTAATCAAGCAATTACACCAAGAGGGAGTTGTTTTTTATTCTACGGGTGGTACCGAAAAATTTATTCGCGATTTAGTATTGATGTGATTGCAGTTGAAGATTTAAACAGCTATCCTTCCATTCTTGGTGGTCGTGTAAAAACCTTACATCCAAAAGTATTTGGTGGAATTTTAAACCGTAGAGATCATCAAGAAGATCAGGCTCAAATTGCGCAGTATGAAATCCCACAAATCGACTTAGTAATTGTCGACCTTTACCCTTTTGAGGAAACTTTAGCATCTGGAGCATCTGAAGAAGATATTATTGAAAAATAGATATCGGCGGAATTTCATGATTCGCGCCGCAGCAAAAAAACTACAATGATGTTGTAATTATCGCATCAAAAGACGATTATACCACATTAAGCAACATTTTGAGTGAAAACAAGGGTTCAACTTTATTGAGTCACCGTTAAAGCTTTCGCTCGCCAAGCATTTAATGTTTCATCACTTACGATACTGCCATTTTCAATTATTTTAACCAAGAAACACTAAACGTATTCAAATACAGTGAGCAAAAAGCTATGGGATTACGTTACGGAGAAAATCCGCATCAAAAGGCAGCTTCTATGGTGATTTAGACAAAATGTTTGAAAAGCTAATGGTAAGGAACTTTCCTACAATAATTTAGTGGATGTAGATGCAGCAGTTGCCTTAATCGATGAATTGAAGAACAACTTTTGCTATTTTAAAACATACCAATGCTTGCGGAATTGCTTCATGCAATACTATTCTAGAAGCTTGGAATGCGGCATTAGCTTGCGACCCAGTTTCAGCCTTTGGTGGAGTTTTAATTTGCAATCGCGAAAATGATTCCGAAACAGCCAAAGAGATCAATAATATATTCTTTGAAGTATTGATCGCTCCATCATTTAGTGAAGAAGCAAAACAAATCTTATCAGGCAAAAAGAACCGTATCTTATTAAAGAGAAATAATGTTGAACTACCTAAAAACAGTTCAAAACACTTTTAAATGGCATTATTGAGCAGGATAAAGATTTAGCTATGGAAAAGCCGAGCAAATGGTATCGGTAAACAAAGCTAAAACCAAATGCGCAACAATTAAAGGATTTAGAATTCGCCAATAAAATTGTGAAGCATACCAAATCGAATACCATTGTGCTGGCAAAAAATGCATGTTTGATTGCTAGTGGTGTAGGACAA
This sequence comes from Daphnia sinensis, assembly GCA_013167095.2. Classification (NCBI taxonomy): domain Eukaryota; kingdom Metazoa; phylum Arthropoda; class Branchiopoda; order Diplostraca; family Daphniidae; genus Daphnia; species Daphnia sinensis. The sequence continues at coordinate 36,128 of WJBH02000259.1, read as the reverse complement.
ACATCTAGGGTGGATGCATTACAGCAGGCCTGGTAAAAGCGAAAGCATTTAATTTTAGTGTGGAAGGAAGTGTGATGGCTTCAGATGCCTTTTTCCCATTCCCAGATTGTGTAGAAATTGCAGCGGATGCTGGTGTAGCCATGGTTTTACAACCTGGAGGTTCAATTAAAGATCAGGAATCAATTGATATGGCTAACAAAAAGGAATCGGAATGGTAACTACAGGTGTTAGGCATTTTAAACATTAAAATAAAATATTCAGAAGATTGATAAGTCTTTGAATAACAATCATTCACAAAAAGAGTTTATATTAGCATACATTTCAAAACGATAATAAATATAAGATGGGATTATTTAATTGGTTTACACAAGAAATTGCCATTGACTTAGGGACAGCAAACACGCTTATTATTCATAATGATAAGGTTGTTGTTGATGAGCCTTCAATTGTTGCATTCGACCGCACTACAAACAAGGTGATTGCCATTGGCAAGCAGGCCATGCAAATGGAAGGTAAAACCCACGATAATATACATACCGTTAGACCACTGAAAGATGGTGTAATCGCGGATTTTAAACGCTGCCGAATACATGATTCGCGGTATGATTAAAATGATTAACCACGGAAAAGGCTGGTTCTTCCCTTCTTTACGTATGGTAATTTGTATTCCTTCAGGTATCACCGAGGTGGAAAAACGTGCGGTGCGCGACTCTGCTGAAATTGCTGGAGCGAAAGAGGTTTACTTAATTCATGAACCAATGGCTGCTGCTGTAGGTATCGGAATTGATGTTGAAGAACCAATGGGAAATATGATTATCGATATCGGTGGTGGAACAACTGAAATTGCTGTTATTGCCCTTTCTGGTATTGTTTGTGATCAGTCTATCCGTGTAGCGGGAGATAATTTCGATAGCGATATCGTTCAATATATCCGTAGACAACACAATATCATGATTGGTGACCGTACGCGGAGAAAATCAAAATTGAAGTAGGTGCTGCTTTACCAGAATTAACTGATCCACCTGCCGACTTTGCCGTTCAAGGAAGAGATTTAATGACTGGTGTTCCAAAGCAAATCACAGTTTCTTATACAGAAATTGCACATTGCCTTGATAAATCAATTTCTAAAATGAAGAAGCAATCTTGAAGCCCTAGAAATGACCCACCAGAATATCTGCAGATATTACCAAACAGGTATTTATTTAACAGGTGGTGGTGCATTATTACGCGGGTTAGATAAGAGAATTTCATCTAAAACTAAACTTCCAGTTCACGTTGCTGAAGAAGATCATTACGTGCGGTAGTTAGAGGAACAGGAATCGCATTGAAAAATATTGGTAATTTTAAATCTTAATGCAGTAGATATAATTTATCTTTAATATTAATTTAATTAATCTTAAAGACAATAATTAAATCCATGAGAATAATCAATTCCATATTGACAAAATTCAGCTCAGTACTTGTCGGATAAAAGATGCGTAACATTTGGCTATTATTCAGTAAGTACAATGCATTTTCCTGCTGATTTTTTATTTTATAATATCGCTTATCCTGCTTATTAAAAATAATAATTATCAGCGTGCGAGTGTATGGAATTCATCCAACGCGCTAATCGGATCAGCCTATGAACAAGTTAATGAGGTGAAAAGTTACCTTTCTCTCGGAAGGATAAACGACAGTCTAGCGGCAGAAAATGCAATTTTAAGAAATCAACTCAAGTCTTCATTTACCAACGATAGCGTTAAAAACGTTATTGTTAGGGATAGCACACTTAAGCAACAATACACTTATACTCTAGCCAAGGTTATCAATAATTCCTTAAACAAAAAGAATAACTATTTAACCATTAACCGTGGCTCCAAGCATGGAATTGCTAAAGGCATGGGAGTTACATCTTCAAAAGGGATTGTAGGCATTGTGATTAATGTAAGCGAAAATTTCTCAAGCATACGTTCCATTTTGCATAGCGATACTAAAGTCAGCGCCCAAGTAAATGGAAATATTGGTTCCCTGTTTGGGGCGAAGGCAATAAAGATGCTCGATACGTCTATTTAAAGGATATTCAAAGTCATTTAATCGTTAATAAAGGAGATAAGGTAGTCACATCTGAATTTTCATTATTCCCAGAAGGAACAGCAATTGGTTATGTAGTGGAGAACAGAAAAAGAGGTGGCGGAATCGATTTAGACATTAAAGTGAGGCTTCATAATGATTTCTCAACTTTGCAATATGTCTACGTGATTAATAATCTTTAGCTGCCGAACAATTATCACTTGAATCACAAAATAAGATCGAATAATGGGACGAGTTTTAACCATCAATTTTATCCGCTTTATTTTATTGATTGCTACCCAAGTATTTTTGTTAAAAAATATAGGATATTATAACCTCAGTGTCCCTTATTTATACATTCTTTTTATTCTGCTCTTACCCTTGGAATTCCGAATTGGCTTTTATTTTTTATAGCATTTTCAACAGGAATTACCATTGATCTATTTTATGATACACTCGGTTTAAATGCTGCAGCATGTACCTTTATGGCTTTTGTAAGAATACTTTATATCAGCATTACGGTACAAAGAGACGGATTTGACAATGAACCTGAGCCAAGTTTAGGAATTATGGGTTTAGATGGTTCCTTTTCTACTCCCTTATTTTAACAGTTTCACATCATTTTATTCTCTCACTTTGAGAGTTTTAAATTCAGTGATTTAGGCTATACCCTCCTTCGAGTTTTACTCAGCTCCATTTTTACGGTAATCTTAATTTTAATTACTGAATTTGCATTTTTCCGTAAAAAATCACGTTAATATTTTTGAAAGACAATGTATCTTCTTTATTCGATTTAAATAAAGTGATATCCTTTTCTTTCGTACTTTTGCCTTTATAAAACAATCTTATTAAAAGATTCAAATAATTCGAGAAAAATTAAATCTTAAATTAGAGGATCACAAATTATAATTTCGTAACGCTTAATGAATAGTTTTTTTGCCCGGAAGTATGTAATCCAAGGAATATTCATCGCAATTATCCTGATTTTACTTACCCGATTATTTTAATTCAGGTGGTGAGCGACGAATATTTCCTTTCGGCAGAGAACAATGTAATCCGCAGATTACCCATTTACCCAGCACGAGGGGTAATTATGGATCGAAATAATAAGATTTTAACCATAAATGAACCCGTTTACGACCTTATGGTCATCCCCGCGAGGTTAAGCCATTTGATACGCTCGTATTTTGCAAATTAATTGGTATTGATAAAAAAAGGTTTTGATAAACGTTTCAAAAAAGCACGTAATTATTCGCCATTTAAGGCTTCCATCTTTGAAAAGCAATTATCGGTTCAAACTTATGCTTCCTTTCAGGAAAAACTAAGTGAATTTCCAGGGTTTTATGTTCAAAACAGAACCGTTAGACGTTACCCAGATAGTATTGCAGCCCATTTCTTGGGATATATTGGTGAGGTAAATCAGAAAGTAATTGAACAATCTAATGGCTTTTATCGTCAATCAGATTACCATGGTATAACAGGCATTGAGCGTCCTATGAAGAATTTGGGAGGTCAACGCGGCGTACAAAACTTCATGGTAGATGCCTTAAACCGTCCTCAAGGTAAATATGCAGAAGGAAAATACGATACTGTAGCCGTTATGGGTGAGAATTTAATTTCCTCACTCGACAAAGACTTCAGAAATTTGGTGAGGAATTGATGCGCAAAAAATTGGTAGCATTGTGGCGATTGAGCCTTCTACAGGTGAAATTTTATCTTTTGTGAGCAGTCCGGGTTACGACCCCAATTTAATGGTGGGCCGTCAAAGAGGTAATAATTATATGGCGCTACTCAATGACCGCATAAACCAATGTTCGTTCGCCCTATACAAGCTGAATATCCTCCTGGTTCAATTTTCAAGGTTGTAAACGCGCTGATTGCGCAACAATACGGACTCATCAACGAAGGGACCGTGTTTTCCTGCCCTGGGGGCTATCGATATGGTCGTAGAGGCTTTATGGGCTGTACCCACGTTCATGGTGCTGTAGCCCTTAGAAAGTCTATTTCTGAGTCATGCAATACTTATTATGGCTATGCTTACAGTCGCATGATCGATTATGCCGGCATGCGCCCCGTTAATGCTTTCAAAAGATGGCGAAATTCGGTTGCGGCCTTTGGTATTGGCTCACAATTGGGGATAGATTTACCGGGAGAACGCGACGGACATTTACCCACTGATGAACTTTATACCAAACGATTTAGAAGCGATCGTTGGGGTTCGGCATTTACAATATCTTTATCTATCGGACAAGGAGAATTAGGGATTACTCCCCTACAAATGGCTAATATCGCTGCTATTGTGGCCAACAGAGGCTTTTTCTATAAACCTCATCTGATCAAAGGCATTGGTGAAAAGAAAATTATTAGAGAAGAATTTACCAAGAAAAATGATGGGGTATTAATCCAAAATATTTTAAATCCGTAATTGATGGATGAGCGATGTAGTAAACCAACCCAATGGTACTGCTTGGTATTCCAAAATTGCAGACATGAGATGTGTGGGAAAAACTGGAACCGTACAAAATCCACATGGAAAGACCACTCCGTATTTTTGCTTTTGCTCCACGTGATAATCCGAAAATTGCCATTGCAGTAGTAGTAGAAAATGCGGGATATGGAGCTACTTGGTCGGCACCAATTGCCAGTCTCATGGTAGAAAAATACATTAAAATAGCATTAGCAGGCCACAAATTTATGTAGACCGCATATTACAGGCTAATTTATTGCCAGGTGCGCCGGTAAATAATGTTAAGAAAAATAAGAGCAAAACGGATAGTGCTGCAACAAAGCAAAGTACTCCAGATAAGAAAATATTGTAAAAAATGAACAATAAGCGAAGCCTATTTTTTAATGTCGACTGGCCAATTATTTTGACCTATGCCACGCTTTGCATTATTGGCTGGTTCAATATCCATGCAGCTGTTTATGACCCTTCAAATCCGAGTATCATCGATTTAGATACCAATTATGGGAAGCAGTTTTTTAATCCTTCAGCCTTCATCATTGGATTAGCCATTTTATTGCTCGATAGCCGCTTTTTCAATACCTTTTCTCCTATTTTTATGGGATAACCTTCATTTTACTCATTGTGGTGCTCATAGTTGGTAGGAATGTGGGAGGTAATCAGGCATGGATACCGATTGGAAGTTTCCGACTCCAACCTTCAGAATTCGCCAAATTTGCCACCTGTTTGATGTTGGCGAGATATTTAAGTTCTGGGACAATAAAAGTTCAAGACATAAAACACAATTAGTTGCAGCGTTCATCATCCTAATTCCCACTGCACTTATTCTTTTACAACCCGATGCAGGATCTGCATTGACTTTTAGCTCCTTGATTCTAGTTTTATATCGCGAAGGCTTATCCGGTTATTTCCTAGCCATTGAAGCATTGTCAATCATTCTCTTTGTTTTAACGGTCCTTTACAATAAGTTTTTAGTCCTTGGTGGCGTTTTAGTCTGCGCAGGCGCCTGGATTTATCTTTATCGCCGAAGCAGGAAAATGATTGCTGTTACGGCATGGGGAGTGCTATTTTCAACTCTTTTCATCTTTTCGGTGGATTTTGCATACAATAAAATACTAAAGCCGCATCAAAGAAACCGTATCGACCTGATTTTAGGAAAAGTTGACGACCCCCGTGGAATTGGCTATAATTTAAATCAGTCGAAAATTGCAATTGGCTCTGGTGGTTTATGGGGTAAAGGATACCTCCAGGGAACACAGACCAAATATGACTTTGTACCTGAACAAAGTACCGACTTATTTTCTGTACCGTAGGTGAAGAATGGGGCTTTGCAGGGAGCTTTGTGGTTATCGGACTCTACCTCTTCCTTTTGATGAGAATCATCAATATTGCAGAGCGACAAAGATCATCCATGTCGCGGATTTATGGCTATGGCGTAGCTTCCATCCTATTTTTCCATATATTCATTAATATTGGAATGACCATCGGATTGATTCCCGTAATCGGTATTCCATTGCCATTTTGAGCTATGGAGGTTCTTCGCTATGGAGTTTTACGATTTTATTGTTTATTCTCCTAAAAATTCGATTCAAATCGAATGGGAATTAATTAGAAAATCGGCGATTTAAAATTTCGTAGAATTTATCTGCCACATCTTGCTTTTCAGCCCCAATTATTCTTGATGGCGTAATTTTGCTTCAAGAAATTATCAGCAGCATCAAAATTATCGAAACGGTTGATAAGCTCAATAGCTTCACTGTATGCAAGACTATAACCATTGAATAGATCACGCACAAATTGAAGTTTATCGTTAGGCTAATTAAACTCTTAAGATCTTTCACTTGTCGCTGACTAAGCTGCCCAGAAACTGTATTTTGATTGGTTTGAGCCGAAAGAATATCGTTTAAAGTAGGTGCTTGACTTTCTTCAGCTATCGGTGTTTTTGGCGTCTCAACAACAATAGGCTTGATTTCAAGCTCAGGTTCTTCAAGTGGTTCAATTGGCGTCTGAATAGGCTTTTCTTGAACAAATTCCTCTTCAGGAATGGTTTTTAACATCGTTTTCTCATTAATCACACGCATTTCCTCTTCAGTTAATGGTCGATCAAATAAGTCCTCTGCCGATTTATCCTCAAATTCAAAGGTTTCAATCACCTCATCCTGAATTTCTAATTTCCAATCCGGAATTTTTACTTCAATTTCTTCTTCTACCTCTTCCTCAATAGGATTTATTTCTTGAACTCCAATTTCTAGCTCCTGAACAATGGGGTCAGATGCGGGTGTTGAAATAGGTGCCGAGCTTGGGACATCAGCTTTAGATTCTTTTGAGATTCTGCATTCAGCTTTAATAAAATTGAAATATGGTCTGAAAGGAAATCGGCATTGGCAGCAAAAAGCTCTAGCTCCAAATCATTTAATTGATCTGGATTTTGCGACAAGTAGTCAAACTGTTCGTTGAGCTCAGAAATAATACCAGCAACTCGGTTAAAAATCTCTCTCTTATTCATCATCTTTCAAATTTTGGAGTCTCAAAAATACCCTTTAGAGGCAATAGGTAAATTAGAATTGATCAAATATAAGCAGATTTATCTAAAATCGGGATTAAACGCCCTTCAATCTGACAGAAATTCTGATATTAGTCGGAAGAAAAACAGAGCGATTTAGGATGTTATTTAGTGAGCATAATTTAACCGCAGGAGAGAAATGGGCGGCAGTATTGAAGTTATTTGTGGATCCATGTTTTCCGGCAAAACGGAAGAATTGATTCGTAGACTTCGACGTGCGCAAATCGCTAAGCTCAATGTTGAAATTTTAAACCTAAAACAGACACCCGTTACGATGAAAATTCTGTGGTTTCTCACGATCTAAATTCCATTCATTCTACTCCGTTGAAAATGCTGCCTCTATCCTATTATTGGGTACCAATACAGAAGTTGTGGGAATCGACGAAGCGCAGTTTTTTCGACGACGAACTGCCTGATGTATGCAATAAACTGGCAAATCGCGGAATTCGAGTAGTGATAGCTGGCTTGGATATGGATTATCTTGGAAATCCCTTCGGTCCGATGCCCGCCCTCATGTCGATTGCTGAAATGGTGACTAAAGTCCATGCAGTTTGTTTACAATGTGGCGGACCAGCAAGTTATTCCTACAGGACAATGAAAGTGATGCTAAAATTTTGTTAGGTGAAAAAGAGAGTTACGAACCTCGTTGCAGAACCTGCTACAATAATGCAGGTTAAACGCTTGAAATTATCTGAAATAATCATTTTCAAGGATTTTTCCTTGCCCCCATACTTCATCTTATAGATAATAAACACCGGAAGCTAAATCACTTAAATCGGGAGTGATACTATGGAAACCTCTTGGCACTACTTCATTAAATAAATCTTAACAGGCTGACCTAGAGAATTATAGAGCTGAATATTAACCATGCCATCTGTTGCCACCCCAAATTCAATAGTACTTGATTTGCAAAAGGATTTGGATAATTCTGTCGAAGTATAATTCCCACTTTTGTTAATTCTGCCAAAGCCTTATTTAATTCATCATACTTCTTTTGAGCGGCAGTGGCAGAAGCTTGTAAATCCGTCAAATTATCGCCCGCTAAAAGCGCAAATGCAACCTTTACCGAACCATTTGGAGGAATATTAAAAGGTCCGTTCCAGAAACAAACATCACATCATAACCATTTGGTGCATTCTCGCCGAGGCTTGTTGATTTAATTCCGCTCGTGAGACTCAAGAATTTCTCGGAGATGCTAAAGCCATTTCGGTCCTCTAGGGGATCGCCAACAATCTCATAAGACATGGGATTAAAAATAGGAATTCCCGTGGTAGTTAATAATTTCACTCCCGCATAGGATGTCCCACCAAACTTGCTAGTCACATAGCCTAGACGATTAAACACATCATATAGAGCGATATCGTTACCGTTTTTATCAACATCCCAATCGGTAAAGAGTCCCAAATAAATTCCGCTTAAAGCGTTAAAACTTTTGTTTTTGAGCTCATATTCAGTGATTACATATTTATCATCTGGAGAATTTGAATAGGCTCTCACAGTATTTTTTACGGTGATATTGATAGGTTTAGGACTTAAAGAATCATCAAATTCGGAAATACCTGTAAAAGCTACATCCGCATCATCTTCCTTGTAAACCCGAATTTTCTTTGCAAAATGCTGATCTGCTGCTCCTGAATCATTACGAGTATTGTTTGACACTTGTGTTGTAGAAGCGCCAATCATCAAAGAGGCTTCATAGAGCAGCGAATTATTTTTGTAAATAAAACCTAAGCCATCTGTTGCGTCCGAATCACTATAACCCATGCGACCAATGCTGGTCATGGTGGTAGAAACTTGGTTGACTTCAATATTCAGATAATCAAGATTAACTTTATTTGAAAGTTCTCTTGGTAGGAATAAGAATTTGCGGCGAATAAGAAACTACAAAATCAACCAGCTCATTTTCGGAAACATTTGGCTTCACATAAACTCGGAAAGGCCCGAACATATTTCGAATTTCGGAGGATGCTAAAGTACCCAAATTAATACTCTGATCGATGATTTGAACATTGGGATTGCTTGAATTTAATTTTACCACCACTCCACTTGCGCTTGATAAAATATTCTTTAAGTCAAAATAAATACGAAGTGTATCTCCTGCTGGTCGCGAGCCATTGCCCTTGTCCAAAACAGTAAGTTTCTGATTTCTTATGGCAGGTAGCGCATCAGAAACGGCCCGAAATACATTCAAACGCCAGCACCTAGTCCGCCAACATAAGTCGGGTTTAAAGCATCAATATTATCTGCCGTAGCTAATAATTGCTCCCTCACCTGCACCATATTAAAAAGTGGGAATCGAGCTTTCACCAATGCTGCTGCACTCGAAACGATGGGTGTGGATAGAGATGTACCACGAGATATGCCATAACGATTTCTATTGGCAGTTGTAAAAACATCACCCGGTGCCGAAATAGAAATGGTACTTCCATAATTTGAATAATAGGTTTTACGGTCGCTGGCATCTACAGCAGCCACCGACAGTACCCCATTATAACTTGCAGGAAATCCTGGAGTCTTCGAATTATCATTTCCTGCTGCAGCGATCACCAGACTACCACGAGCCATGGCATAATTGATTATATCTTGTCCGAAATTACCTCCTCGGGTCCGCCCCAAGAACAATTAATAATATCTGCACCATTATCCGCCGCATATTTTATTCCCTCATAGCCCCGATAAATTGCTGATGCATTATTATCTGCACCCGCTTTAACAATCAGGAGTTTAGCATTAAAAGCCACACTAGAAATTCCAATTCCATTATTTGTAACCGCAGAAGCCACACCACTCACACGCACACCATGATCGGTGCTATCACTTTTCACATCAGGGTCATTATCTTCAATGGGATTTGAGGCACTTAAGCCTACCAAATCTTTTCCGGGCAAAATAATATTTGCCTTTAGATCCACATGGTCTAAATCAGAACCCGAATCAACGATTGCAATAATTACATTGGAGGAATTTCGAATGATATCCCAAGCCTTATCTGCCTTTATTTGCCTTAAAAAATTTTGATATTGACCATAATATTGGTCGTTGGGGATGAATTCTGTATAATAAATATAGCTAGGTTCCGCATATTCTACCATGGGATTGGTAAGAACTTCATTAATTACATCCACCAAAGATCTTTTTGAGCTGAAATTAAGCTCATAAATTCGGTTTTAAACCAATAGTGTGTCAGGTTTTGTTATTTGTTCAGGATCTGGATTGGCGTTTATTTGTGGAACATCTTGAAAAATCTGCTTGGCATTAATAATTTCGGCAGATTTTAATTTTAAGTCTTTGACAGTAAAAGCAGATTTTTGAGAGCGATTTTGACTATTTGAGCTTTCCTCTTTAAACACTTTACAATGATGGTATTGGGATGATAATGTTGGGCTTATACCAATTGGTAAAGTAAATTTTCGTGGATTAACAGGCTGCGGATCATCATTAGCAAATGAAGAAAAGCTAGAAAAAAAGAAGAATAGCAGTAATACAGCTCTCATATACAAATCCACAACGAAATTAATAAAATAAGGATATTTTAATAAATACCGATTATTATTCAAAAATCGAATTTTTATTATTTAGGATTAATTTTTTAAATTTCAAATAGCAGTTTTCACAGTAGGCTTATTTTTGTCATTCCGGACCTCGATCCGGAATGCTGGTCGCTGTTGTCACCGTACCAGTCTTAAGGGTTATCTTTTCTCTGCGTCTTTGCGCCTTTGCGAGACACAAAAATCAAACTCTCGCAAAGACGCAGAGAAGCAAAGGTTAATGAATTAAATGGTGTTTTTATGGTTTTATCGATATTAATTTAAGAGGACAGGTCGCGCGACCTGTCCCTACGCGCGATGTCTCACATCTCATTTCTAACATCTCAATACTAACTACTAATTACTAATTTTCCCTATTTTTATTCCAAATCCAAATTCACATGAAAAAATTATTCATACTCCTCGTCTTCATTCAACAAATTGCAATCGCACAAAACAAAGCCAAGGAAAGTCCCAATTTAATTATCATCACTACCGATGGATTAAGATGGCAAGAGGTATTTAATGGCGTAGATAAAGACATTCTAACAAGCAAAAGTGTAAGCAAAGGCGATAGCGCCCTAATTGCGAAAAACTATGTGGCTACTAATCTACAGAAAGCAGAAAGAAATTGATGCCTTTTTTATGGTCAAACGTGCAGGAAAAGGGCATGATTTTCGGGAATAGAAATTTAAATAGTTTGGTAGAGGTGGCTAACCCCTACTGGTTTTCCTATCCAGGATATAGTGAATTGCTGACGGGTTATGTGGATACATTAATCAATACGAACGACTATAAACCAAATCCGCATAGCAATTTATTTGCCTTTTTAAACAAGCAAGATGCTTACAAAGGAAAAGTAGCTGCTTTTGGAGCTTGGAATGCCTTTAATCGTATTTTAAATGAAGAAAAATCGGGATTTCCAGTAATCAATGCTTTTGAGCCATTAAATAGTATTTTGAAGGATGAGATGAGCAATCAAATCTCGGCGATGTTAAAAGATAGCTACAAGCCTTTCCATGAAGTGGAATGTTTGGATGTTTTTACTCATTATCAGGCGCTTCATTATTTGAAAACGCAGAAACCTAAGGCGATGTACATTTCCTATGGAGAAACAGACGAATGGGCACATCATAATAAATATGCTAATTATTTGGATGCTGCGCATCAGGTGGATCAATGGATTTCGGATATCTGGACTTGGGTACAAAACACTCCTGGCTACAAAGATAATACCTATATTTTATTTGCTACGGACCATGGTAGAGGTTGGAAAAATGAGTGGACGAGCCATGGTGCAAGTATCCAAAGATGCCAATTATGTTGGTTTGCTGTGATGGGTCCGAATTTAGCTAGCAAAGGAAAATTAGGGGGAGCAAGAAGGTGGAGATAAGGTTTTTCAGAAGCAGTTGGCGGCAAGTATGTTGCAATTGATGGGAAAGGAAATTTAAGGTGGAGCATGAGGTTGGGAAAGGGATATTCCGTTAGAGACAACCTAGTAAATAATAACAACTATTTCTTATTGCGCGATTACAGGGATCGCTGTGCATATCCCCCTCTAGAGGGGGCAGGGGGAGGAATGGTATTGATTGTATCGTCCTAAAAAAAGTTTACAGTTTTTGATTTAATCCTGCAATGCGTTTACTTATTTTATTGTCCTGAATTGGGTTTACATTTTTTTGGAGTCTGGAGACTCTAATTATTTGCTAAGCCGTAGAGAAGCTGACTCTTAACTCCCCATGGCAGTGAAATTATAAATTTCAAAAAGCTTTATTTCCTTCCACTCTCCCACTATGTTTATTTTTAAAAAGTTTGTCAATAAAGACTCCATCATACCTTCCAACTTTGAAAAGGCAAACCATTTTTGCCTAAATCTTTAGCGAAGCCCCAATATGATATAGTGATTTCGGTCAATAATCAAGAAGCGGTCGTGACTGCTTTGAAGTTCACGCACTTCAAATGTATTGTGGTATTGTTCATTGACTTTCTTAATATCTAGTATTCAGTTGCTTGCTGATAGATTTTGTATATAAAATAACTTTTACATTTTCTGCTTTTTAGTCAAGTGCGTAAGAGTGTTCCACCAACAAAGCCATTTACAATTACCAACAAGGTAAACTGCCTCCAATTTTCTTTAAGTCCGAGTTTATATTATCATTCATTCTTTTTTTACAAAGTTCTGTTTAATTATTCTTTCTTCTTGTAACAAATATCACTTTATTCAGTGTCGATATAACATTTGATTATCCCCACCAATTTGGGTAGATATTCGAATATTTATATCGCATTATTTATTTCAAATAAGTTTGAAATAAATTAATTACCCTTCAAAACAACAAATCAGCCTCATGTTTTACTTTAATCAACACACACCCTCAACGCCTTTTCCCCAATTTCCCTTTTCAGAAGTTTGTATCCTAATCGATATAAATTTTTGTTTAAAATTGTTATTAAGATTTTATTCGTTTTCGTATTTTGATACCTGGGGAAAATAAACGATTTTTAAAACCCCCACTTCTTCTGATAAAACCCCGATTGATAAAAGGCAAATTTTAAACGCACTAAACGTTTATTCTATAGTATATGATTAAATCCAATTAAGCTAATTGAGAAAAAAGAACATTGACTATACTTCAGTTAATCAAGGTTTTACACTTATTTTGATCGCTATTTTCATCTTTTAAACTTTTCTTTTACTGTGTCAACCATATAATAAACCATAGGAACTAAAAAATATTGTCAAAATCAAAGATGATAGCAGTCCACCAATGATTACCATGCCAGTCCATTTTTCCATTCGGAGGCTGTTCCTGTTGCCATTGCAATTGGAGCATACCAACAAACCATTGAAAGCGTTGTCATTGGATTGGTCGCATACGACCTTTTTCCCGCAATGATTAATGCTTCTTTGAAATGTTTGCCTTCTGCTTTTAATTGATTGTAAAATCGACAATTAGAATAGCGTTTTATACTAAAGCCCATTAGCATAATTAAACCCAATAAGGCGAATAAACTCAAATTGCTTAACGACAAATTCAATGCGAAAAAACGCCCCAATTGCTGCTACTGGAATAGAAAACAAAACTACAAATGGATAAACAAAACTGTCATACAGTGCTACCATAATCAGGTAAATCAGCAAAAAGAAAAAAAAGAAATGAGTAAAACAGAACCTAATGCTCCAAAAACTATCATTCTGTCTTTTGATGTCACTTCCCCAAGTCATCTGTATTCCATTTGGCAATGGATTTTCTTTTAGATATGCTACTACATCGTCTGCTACTGTGCCTGATGTCTGCCTAATGCGTCTGCTGTTAAAGTAACTGCTGGTTGGCGGTCTTTCCTCTCTAATAAGGAAGGGGAATTGTCTTGCTCAACAGTTGCAAATTGTGAAACTTCAACTGGTATCCCCATTGGGTTAATGATAGAAAGTTGTTGAACATCTTCAAAATTTTGTCGGCTAAATTCATCTAACCAAATTCGCACAGGATATTCCGTTCCGTTTTCGGTTAGGGTCGCATCATCATTCCTGTAAATGCAGTTCTTAGGTTCAATCCAACATAAGCGGTTGTTAAACCCAATCGTTGCATTTTATCTTTGTCGGGAATTATTTTGTATGCGGGACTACCTGCTTCAACGGATAAGCGAAACATTATCCGCACCGGGAATTTTTCTATTACCGTTTTCAATCATCGCCTGTTTCATCACCAAATCCAAATTGCTACCGCTTAACGTAATTTCGATTGTTGCTGAACGTGGAATAAACCCAATGCTGCCATTGAATAACTGATACTCGGAAATTTTGACTTTAGTTCTTCCCGAAGATTTTTCATAAATGTTTCGGTAGGTAAATTATCCAATTCCTTTTTGGATTTTAGTTGAATAGTAAATTCAGTTTTATTTGCTGAACCTACACCCAAACTTCCAATGCCCGTGCTTGGTCCGCCAATATTGCTGAACACCGTTGCTACTTCGGGTTGTTGAATAATGTATGTTTCAATCTTTTGAGCAATTAAATTGTTTTGATGTATAGATGTGGACTTATCAAATTCTAATGCCATTCTAAATTTACCTTGGTCGCCTGTTGAAATTAATTCTTTACCAATAATACCTTGTTTCATAATGCCTAAAGTCATTGCAAAAAGCACAATAACGATACCTGTAAAAGCTAATTTATGGCTCAATACCCATTCTAATCTGCGACCATACCATTCATTAAAGTTTTCTAACTGAATTTCAAACCAAAGTAGAAATCGATTGAAGAAATTGGTTGGTTGTAAATCTTCTTTCTTACCAATACGTGAAGCCATCCAAGGCGTTAAAGTAAAACCAACCAATAAACTGGTGAGAGTAGAAGTTACTACAACAACCGAAAACTGCTTGAGCATATCAGCAACAAACACTTGTAGAAAAAGAATAGGTAAAAAAACCACAACGTCAACTAAGGTGATGGATAAAGCAGCAAAGCCAATTTCCATTCTGCCATCCATTGCAGCAGATCTTTTGTCTTTTCCTTTATCTAAGTGCTTTTGAATGTTTTCTAAAACTACGGTAGCATCATCTACCAAAATACCAATGATTAACGACATTGCAAGCAAGGTCATTAGGTTTAAGGTGTATCCCAAAAGCCACATCACAGCAAAGGCGGTAACCAACGATGTAGGAATGGCAACCAAAACGATTAATGAATTTCTAAAACTTCGTAGAAATAAAAGCATCACTAACGACACCAACAGAACCGCTAAAATCAAGTCAAAAACAACGGAGTTTACTGCTGCAATTGTGTTATCGGTGCTATCGTCAGCAATAATAAATTTTACACCCGAACTGGCATTTTGTTGTTCGATAGATTGAAATTTCTCTCGAACGGCTTTTGAAACATCTACTGCGTTTGCATCTCCTTGTTTTTTCAGCATTAAACCAATACCGTTTTTACCGTTATAGCGGCTGATAGAAGTCGTTTCTTTTATACCGTCAATAACATCTGCCACATCTTTTACATAAACTGGACTTCCTATAATTGGCAATGCCACCTGAACATTTTTAATATCCTCAATAGATGTGAATTTTCCCGTTAAACGAACTGAATTACTTTCTTTTTCGGTTTGCACCTTTCCAGCAGGTAAGTCTAAGCCAGAACGATTAATTGCTTCAACAACCTGCAACATTGAAATTTTATACAATTTCAGTTTGTCCTGATTTATTTTTACTTGTATTTCTCTTTCCTCTCCACCTAAAACAGTAATCTCTGCTACACCTTTTATTTGTTGAATTTGTGGCAGATAATCATCTTTCATTTTCTGATAAAACTCGGTGGCAGACAAATCACCTGTTGCACTGATAGACATTATCGGCAAATCATTTGGCGAAACTTTACTCATTACAGGACTTAAAATATCCTGTGGCAAATCTTTGCGAATGTTGTCAATGTAGCGTTGTGCATCTTGCATTGACTTATCCAAATCTGTCCCATATTTTAGATTGGCTATGATGATAGAAGCATTGGGCAATGATTTTGTAACCAAGTAATCTACACCCTCCAAGTTGGATAAAGCATCTTCTATTTTTCGTGAAACGGATGTCTCTACTTCGTTTGGTTCGGCACCAGGGTAAACAGTCTTAATTACAACTACGGGCTGATTAAAGTCGGGCATTAACTCGTAACTCAAATTTTTATACCCGATAAATCCTAATAAAGTAAATACGCTGAAAAGCACTATTATCAGCGAAGGACGTTTGATTGATATTTCTGTAATATTCATTTTTCGCTGATTTTATTTAACAGTTACATTCGCCCCATCAAAAAGATTGATGAAGCCATTCGTTACAATTACATCACCTTCATTTAATCCATTTGAAACAACAGCTTTGTTTTGTGTCTTTTTTGAAATAGTGATGTTTTGCAAAAGGGCTTTGCCATTTTTCACAACATAAACCTGTGGTTGGTTATCTGTGCCTTGTATGGCAGATGACGGTATGATAACTCCCTTTCCAGACGTTTCGTTTTTGAGTAGAACTTTACCAAACATCCCAGATTTTATTTTCAAGTCCGATGTGTTATTTACCGTAAACTGAATAGGGAAACTACTGCCCATATTAGCTTTACTGCCTATCATCGTAATTTTTCCAGTCAATATTATTTCAGAACAGGCATCTGCCGTAAGCGAATAGCTTTGATTTAATTTGAACTGACTTAAATCTTTTTCGGGAACATTTACGGTGAATTTTAAAGTTGTAATGTCCGTAATTTGAAGCAATGGAAACGCCCGGTGCAGCAAAAGCTCCTTCTTCACTTAATTTTGCAGTAACTACTCCATTAAAAGGTGCTTTGATGGTCGTTTTGTTTATCTGCTCCAACAAAGTTGCTTTCTGAACTTTTGCAGATTTCAAACCTAATTCTGCTTTTTCTATTGAACACCTTGAATGGCATCTGCTTTAGCCAAAATGGTATAGCGGTTTACATCTGCTTCTAATCCTTCTATTTGCACTTCAATAGTTTGCAGTTGCAATTTCAGCAATGAATTATCCAATTGAATTAAAGTTTGACCTTTACTTACAACGCTTCCAGCATCAACTAAAATGGTGTTAATTTTCCCTTGTAATTCGGCACTTATTTTTGTTTCCTTGTTGGGCTCAAATGTGCCTGAATAAGAAAATTCTGCATTCACATTTTCGAGTTTCAATGTATCTACTTGAACATTAATAGCTTGTTCTTTATCGTATTGATACACTTTACTCTGCGTAATTTCTTTGTTGTTTTTCAACTTAATTACCACAATGGCAATTATCGCCAACGGTATGATGACGTATAGCACTTTTTTTAGGATTGATGATTTTGTATTCATTGTGATAATTATTTGATTATTGAAATATTTCCTGTAAGTTTTTTAGTTCTAAATCTGCTTTTAGGTAATCAATTACAGCAGATAGATAAGTTTGTGTGCTTCACGCAAAGCATTGTCTGCAAGCAAACATCTGTTAAACTTGCCGTTCCGTTTCTGTTGAAGAATGGTTTGCTCATAGATTGTTTGTGCCAATTGGATTTGTTCGGTTGTTTTCTCTACAGATTTTTTAGCAATTTCTCTTTGCATTCGAGCATTTTCAATCTGCATATTATTTTGTTCAGTAAGCAATCCAAACTGAAGTTCATTGTTTTGAAGTTCCAATGTTTTTTGATTGATTTTTCGTTGAGTAACTGTTCCGTTAAATAGCGGATACGATAACTGAACCCCTGCAAAACCAATCGGATAAAAATCAAGAAAGGAAGCAGGTTGTCCGTTATAACCGAAGCCCGTTGATCCATACATTCCAACCAGATTAAGCGAAGGCAAATACCTTGATTTATTGAGTGTGTTGAGTTCACTCGACAATAATCGGTTTTGAGTTTTTATGATACGAATATCTAAAGTGGATGCAGGAGTGTATTCATTTGTGTTTTGATATTGAATGTTTGGATCAATTTGCAAATTTTGTTCAATAGAAATACCCATAGCAAATTTAAAGCATTCAATACTTGCTCGTATTTGCTTTTGATGGTTTCTTTTTGGGTGGTTAATTGTGATACTTGCAATTTCATCTTGCTTACATCTGTTCCTTTTGCGAGTAATTGTTCATTGAGCAATTGCATATTTTTCAGAAGCCTTTCTGCATTAATTAAGTTACTATC
Source organism: Daphnia sinensis (assembly GCA_013167095.2). Classification (NCBI taxonomy): domain Eukaryota; kingdom Metazoa; phylum Arthropoda; class Branchiopoda; order Diplostraca; family Daphniidae; genus Daphnia; species Daphnia sinensis. The sequence goes on along the minus strand of WJBH02000259.1, from coordinate 17,856 downwards.
AATAAAAGCCAGTTGATGGTGTAGAATTTGGGCATTGTAATACAGATTTGAAATTTCAAAATAGATTTGCTCATCAGTTTTTGAGACTGCAAGTCAGTCAATTCCGAAGCAATTTTAGTAGTTTGTATGGCTCCATAAACTTGGGATTATACAATGGCATTGAGAGTTGCAAGTTTGCGTTTATGTTGTGCGGAACGCCAAATTGAGCTTCTTTAAACTGACCTTCTGGAGCTGTCGGATTAAATGTTGATAATGGCATTAACTGGTATGGCAAATTGGTAAAATACTTGTAATCCGCATTGGCTGTTACTTTCGGTATTAGATTGGCTTTGGCTTCATTCTTTTTTTGCTCACCAATGGCCATATTGTTTCTGCTCATTTGCAGGTTTTTGTTATAAATCTGTGCTGTGTCAATACATTGCTGCAAAGTGCTGACTTGAGCTTGAGATGAATAAACTCCTATTAAAAAAATAGTAGGAATACTGTTTGTTTGTGAATGTTTACTAACTTCATTGGTCATTTTTTTTTACTTAATTAAAACTAGTTGAGAAGAAACAGTAGCATAAAGCCAGTGTTTTACATTTGGTAAAATATTTACAAAAATCGCCTTGTTCCAATTTGAATTGTTGCTCATTTCATCCTCATAGTTAATCGTTCCCGATACGCAAATTAGTAAAGCTGGGGTTTTGGTGATGTGTTGCTTCAAAGTGCAATTTCTTTTAATATTAATCGCGGTAACTACCAATTCCGCCTTTTAAATAGTTCAATGGCTGATACATCACGATCCTGTTTGTCTAATTCGTTTAAATTTTTCACTTCGATTTAATTAAGGTTAATACAGCCTGAATCATATTGTCACGTTGCTTTTATATCAAACTGAAAGTTCGCAACCCTCCATTTATACATTTGTAATCGGAAAGTTCCCATCACGATATGAATTAACTCATTAGAAGTAATGGAATTAGTGAAAATGTTTTTTTGTTGACCTTCATTTATGATAGGCATCATGTGCTTCATTTTAACCTGCATAATTTTTAGAATGGTTTCATTGATACGTTCACTTTCTTCCATCAATCCGTCAGAGAATACTGCCACTGCAAAATGCGGATGCTTTTAAAAGAATGAAAATTGGTTTTGAAACAGCGTTATAAATTTTTCTTCGGGCGATTGTTCACTATTAATTGCATTAGTATAGCGCTCATCAATACTTTGAGCAAGATACTCAAGTAAGGCAATTATGATTTCTTCCTTACTTGTAAAGTGTCTGTAAATGGCACTTTCAGAAAATTTCATTTCCTTAGCCAAGTTCTTAATTGTTAGCCCACTTATTCCCGAAGCAGTCAATATTTTTCCTGCTGCTTCAATGATTCGAGCTGTCTATCTGAAATTGTTGCAGTCATATTATTTGTTATCGAGTTCATTTTCAAAAGGCAATTCCTAACCAAACTACAGATGCGGTCATTGCAATTGCACCGATCAATACTAAAGCAGGAGGTAAGCCAAAATACACTTCTGTTAATATTCCTATTGGCATTATAAGCCTGTAAGTGCCAACCAAGAAATAGTTTTCACGTTTTGTAATTTGTCTCTGAAATGTAAAAAAGCAATAGCCAATTAGGATGTTAGAAAGGCAAACAAGTTACCGTGAACGTGAGCCAATCTGCTTTCGAAATGTTTTCCTATGCTGTATGAGTTTACCCTTCTTCTTTACCTGGAGCAAAGTCACGCAAGTAGATTAATAGAAAGCCGTAAGTCATAAAAAGCCCCATTGTCAGGAAGCCTATTGCTATGTTGTTTTTACCGTTCATATTGCTTGCGTTTATTTTGTAAGTGAATATTCGCTAACAAAGGTAAACAGACAATGTGCAATAAACAAATATATTTTGAAAAACTTTAAAATAAAATGAAATTTATTGAAGTGGTTTGAATTTAACTCATTCAAGGGATTTGCAATTGTGACAACATAGAAAAAATAACAACTATTTCTTATGCGCGATTACAGGGATCGCTGTGCATATCCCCCTCTAGAGGGGGCAGGGGGAGGAATAGTATTGATAAATTTTTAATTGTTAATAGTACGACTGTATTTTAATTGACATTTCCGCTCATGGCCGCGGAGGCCTAGTCCTTTTCCAATAGCTGAAAAGGACCAAGCCGAGGCTCTTTGCCGAGACCATGAGAGCCTAAAAAAATAATAAACAAATTCGAATAAACCCCACCGCTGCGTCTGATGCTATGAAAGGCTGTACTTTTCTTTTCCTATAGCTGAAAAGAAACAAGCCGAGGCTCTTCGCCGAGACCATGAGATCCTTAAAAAAACAATAAACAAATTCGAATAAAAGCCACCGCTGCGTCTGATGCTATGAAAGGCAGTGTTTTGGCAGGGTAAATCATTGCCGCACCAGCCAAGGCGGAATGACGGTATGGTTAGGACAGTGCTGGGTTCCCAGTTAAATAATTACGTTTTTTTTCATAGTTGTTTTTAAAAACTACCGTCCAATATACCTTGTATCGTCCTAAAAAAGTTTACAGTTTTTGATTAATCCTGTAATGCGTTTACTTTATTTTATTGTCCTGAATGGGTTTACATTTTTTTGGAGTCTGGAGACTCTAATTATTTGCTAAGCCGTAAAGAAGCTGACTCTTAACTCCCCATGGCAGTGAAATTATAAATTTCAAAAAGCTTTATTTCCTTCCACTCTCCCACTATGTTTAGTTTTAAAAGGTTTGTCAATAAAGACTCCATCATACCTTCCAACTTTGAAAAGGCAAACCATTTTTTGCCTAAATCTTTAAGCGAAGCCCCAATATGATATAGTGATTCGGTCAATAATCAAGAAGCGGTCGTGACTGCTTTGAAGTTCACGCACTTCAAATGTATTGTGGTATTGTTCATTGACTTTCTTAATATCTAGTATCGGTGCTTGCTGATAGATTTTGTATATAAAATAACTTTTACATTTTCTGCTTTTTTAGTCAAGTGCGTAAGAGTGTTTTCATCAATATAATTATCCATCAATAATTTCTTTTTTAGCTTTTTTGATAATCCCTGAAACGAAGGAATAGGCATCAAAAATTTGACCATCAAAGAAAATACCTTGACTAGGTTCGGGCTTTCCTGCTTCTAAGGCTTTAAAAACTCGCTCTAGTTTTTGATCTGTTTTGAGTTGTTTCAACTCTACCTGGTCGAGCCGTTGAAAAACAGAGGCGTTATTCAATAAGAAATTACGCATGGTAACAAAGGCCTGCATAATTTCGATACTTGCTGTAATGGCTATATCAGTATTAAGCACTGCAGATAGCATCGCAACCCCTTGTTCAGTAAAAACATAAGGCAACGTTCGTCTTCCGCCATGATCACTTGAGGTTCCTATATGGCACTTCAAGTTTGCCCACTCGTTTTCAGTCAACTGAAACATAAATGCTGCCGGAAATCTTAGAGGATTTCTTTTTACTGCCCTATTATGAATTTGGTTTCTGTCTGGTAAAGCAAAGCCAAATCACTATCGAGCATAACTTGAATTCCTCTTATAGCTAAGATTTTATGCTGAATATTTTTAATGTAATCTGACTCATCTCATTCTGGATTTTTTAGCACTAGCTCCAGTGGCATCAATCCATTTTTGCGGAGAAATTGTAAAGGCATTTAAACCAGCTTCGGTTCTAAACCCATCGAATTCGACGGGTTTAAAATTGGATTTAGACAAATTTCTCAAAGCCCGAGTTATTCTCCTCGATCTGACATTTTGTATTTTTTTAATATGTTTTGAACAAAGAAATTAAATTGGAATCTAGAGGATAATGCTAATAATCTAAAGAAATGTTTTAAACGGTATATTTTGGGGATAATCGGTTGGGGGAGTTTGTAATTGGATCTGAAGAGTCATATTATTTGTTAATGAGTGGACGCTATTGCTTAGATCTATAGACAGTGGAGTTTTTATTTTAAAAATTGTCATTTTTAAAATATTTTTTGTCTGCGTTGCCAAAGTAAGATCTTTTCCAATTTTGGGTCTGTGCTTTGGTTTGTTCGAATTGCAAAAATGCTTGCTTCTAACTCGAGCTATTAATCTTTCCATAAACCACGCTTGTTTTCTCTTGCTTCTGTTTGAAATTTCACAAATTCCTCTGCAAATTTCACGTTTGGTGGAACTGTCATTGTCATTGCATAACCATTTTTAACTAATTCTGCATTCACAAAAGTACCGTCTTTCAAGTAAACATAGGCAAGTGTCCTCCCATATTGGTCAGTGCGGTTTAAATCATATTCTAACCGAACGCTTTGTCCATCTAATATATTTATTAAATACGTTTTGGCTTCCTTTCCAAATACCCTACCTGTTTTTTAAATGTATTGCGTGATTCGGGTGCATCAACTCCAATCAAGCGGATTTTCAAACCTTTTTCTGTGCCGTCATCTGCCCAAAATGTATCACCGTCCACAACTTTTGTTACTGATAAATAACCATGTTGAGCGGAAAGGGTATTGTGTGTTTTGTATGTTTTTCTTTTCCCACTTCCAGAATTACAAGAAGCATTAAAAACTGAAATAAGTAATATAATTATAAAAACACGTTGCATTATTCAAAAGTAATTCACCTCTGTTATAATCAATAGTTACCTTACCAAATTGAGCAAGAGCCGACTGACCAAATAATAATGGTGCAACCATATTGTGAACAATGGATGCTTGAACATTGAAAGTGTTCTGTTTCCAATTTTTAGTTTCAAATTAATAATTGTGCCCTCTGAAATACTACCATCCGCAATTTGATACTGTTGTGTTCCTAAAAAATCATCATCTGTTAATGTGCCCTGCTTATATAAAAAAGTTGCCTCGGTTAATGAAATGGTAATATCAGATGCTCCTGTGTCAAAAATGAAAGACATTTTTGAACCGTTTATTTCAATAGGAACCTCATAGACTCCATTTTTTTTTATTCATTTTCACAACCGTTTTTCCATTCCATGTGTTTTATTTCTATTTGTTTGTTGAGCATTTGTTTGCACTTCATTACTGGAATTTGGTTGTCGTCTACCTGATTGGGTACATGCAGTTATTAGTAATATGCAACAGACAGCATATATCTTGTTTATAATTTTCATTCAATTTTTATTTCACCAATTTGGGTACTATCTGAATTAAAATTCTTTGATTTTTATATTCCTCACTTTTAGGGAATCGACCAATCCCACCTGTACCAGAACCTGCTATCTGAATTTCGCAAACTGACTGGTCAGGCATTACATTCTTTTCCTGCCAAAGTTTCTGAACTGCCAATGCACGTTTGTAACTTAATGGAAAATTATCTAAATAATTATCTTTAGATGCCATGCCCTCAATTATTACAACATATTTTATGTCCTGACTTGAGTATTTCATTTTTAATCTTTCGATTAATGTACTAATTGAATTACCAACATCTAACAAAATTCAATATCATTTGAATTTACAATATCACTTTTAGGGGCAAATTGAATATTTTTTAATAACGAAAAACGCTTGTAAACGGAATCATATGAAAATACTCTTTAGGTAACTCTTTTACAGCGGCCTGAATTTCCCTAATTTTGTTTAGCTGTTGTTCTGTTGCTTTTTGTTGATTTGTTAGTTTTAAATAAGTCAATACATATAAAACCAACATAATAAAGAATAAGCTTGTCATTAAGTCGGTAAAACTTGGCCAAAAAAAATCAGAACCTTTTCCTTTCATAATAGTTATTTCTTTGATTTGAAAAGATTCTTAATAGAAGAGGTAATATCCTTCGCTCTATTACTAAACTGCGTTTTCAATTTCTTCTAGAACCGCTATTGATTTAGCCATATTTTTATTCAATTCATCTATGGCTTGTTTTAAGCGTTCTCCTTGAGAAGCTGAACTGTTTTTGAATAGCGAAACATCAGCCTTAAGCGTTGCTAAATGTTCAAGATTACCAAGATTAGTTTTGCTTTCTGACAATGCTTCTTCAATAAATCTGTCTCATCAACCGTAAATGTTTAACCGCTTCACTTGAATTTTGAATATGTTCTTTAAGTTCTTTGAACGAATCTGAAATAGAGTGACCAACATCTGCAACTGCATTGGAGGTAAATTCCTTATGAGCTTCAAGATTATTAAATGAGCAGAAAGAAATTCCATTAATAGCTGGCTTGGTTTCAACTTATTATCTAGGTTGTCAGCAATACTTTTTAAATTATCTGTTCTAGATAATAGTTCATTTGTTCTATTTACGATGTTCTGCGAGTTTTCAACAAACTGCGTAACATTGGTCAGATACGAATTGAACTTTTCAAACTGCCCAACTGAAACGTCTAATTGCTTTAATACAGCAACATTGTATCGTGTCATATCAGACACTTTGCTCTATCTAAAGCATCAAGCAACTCCTTTTGCTCTCTAATTGCATTTCTACTTGTATCGAAAATTCCTGAAAGTCCCTTTAAATTTGTAGAAAACTCACTATTGAATTTCAATAAATTTCTTTGTAGTGAATCAAGTGTTGAAGCCAAACCTTGATTAATTAATGGTAGTAATTCGATTTGAATGAAAGTGTAAAGTTCATTTTTTCTTGCTTCGCTAAAACTTCTAGAACCTTTATATATCCATCCTGAATGTATTATTGTAAAAAATAGACCAATAAAGCTAGCAATCATTGCAATTTAACGCCTCCAATCAATAAACCAATTCCTTCATTTAGTTTTATATCCATTGCTTTTGTGTCACCAATAATAGCACCCAATTCAGGCATATTAAAAGACCAATAACAATTCCCATCATTGTTCCCATTAGCCCAAGGTAAAGTGGGATTCCAATAGATGAGCTTATATCTTCTTCAACTGCATCTGTATTCCGTTCTACAATATCCTTTATTAAATTAAAATCTGATGAAGCACCACGATTGCGAATGAGATAATTATTTGTTGAGAAAAGTATTTTTTCAAAAACGGGATTACTTTTTGCATCAGTTTCAATGATGTTTACTTCTATTGTTTCAGTTTGGTTGTTGCTTTGACTTTCTCCAAAAAAACAAATCGGGACTTTCACTATCACCAAAGTCACCCGAAGGAATATATTGTGGAGAAAATTGGCTAGTATTCTTATAAGAACTAATATTTGCCAAAATTTCTTTTGGTGATAACTTTTCAAGATCAGTGGAGGGAATAAGGACTTTTGTAACCACAACGAATTCACACCTGGAATAATATTTTGAAAATACGAATTTGATTAAGAGTTCGCACAAAAACATAAACCTGAATGGCTACAATTATTACTACAAGTAATATTTCAATGCTCTCAATTTTCATACTTAATTTTTGCTTTTTTATTTCTGTCTACAACCCACTTTCCATCTTGTAAATCTGCTATGCCTTGTTCAACAGTTGTAATTCGTGTTGATTTGGGGTTAAATGCGTTTACGGCATCACAAACAGGATCAATATTTTTGTCTGGATATTGCAAAGCAAGCCTTGCAGAAGCATCTTTTTCATCAATTTGAAATTTTGCTCTATTGCTACCAATTTTTGTAAATCGGTAAATTGTTGCACCTTCTTTGTATGTTGACGTAGAGGAACTTTCATTAAAACTTCCGTCAGAATTTGGTGTTGAAAGAAAAAATGTTTGAGTTATTACTTCAGATTTCTTTACTTCCTGTATAGATGGTTGTAATATTTGTGCAGTTTGATTTAAAAAGACATCTGAAGTGTTTATTTTATCTTTTAACCTACTTATTTCAGACTCTAAGTCAGTAATTCTTTTATAAACACTTTGTAATTCTGAATGACTAATATGATTATTTGACGTGTTTCTAAAACCATTTAGCGATTGAAAATGAGAGTTCATTCTTTGACTACCAATCAACTTGTATATTAAAGCATCATAAATATTTTCTATATTCTGTTTTTTCAATCCTAAATACAACGCTATTATTCCTATTAAAAATGATAAAATGATTAAATAATTGGAAAGGCTTCTCCAAAAACCACTTTGATCCTCTTTTGTATTTATTTTTTCTTCAAAATCAGTAATAATACTATCATCCAAAGCAGGCTGTTGAATATTTGTATTCGTTGGGATAACAGTTTCCAAGGGAACAATCTCTATAAGCATATTGGCTAAATCTGTATTTAAACTTGCTTTGTAATTATCAAATTCAGGTTTCTCCTTTCTTTTGTCAGCAAATGCAGAAATTTTTTGATACTTGGTTTTATCTTTAAATACACTTTCCGATAAGAAAGTAAGAACTTCGTCTTTTTTCCAATTTTCTTTGAACGAATTTTTCAAACCTTCAACTTCGTTTGAAAGAGAAAACTGTTGCATCTAATTTAACCGAAGTAAGAAATTGATTTATTTGTTTGTAGGTTGTTGTTCCACAGGGGCACTTTTTTTGAAATTCTGAAAGGTTTTTATCGTTTTTCAATGATAATTCAACGGTCTTGCAATTCAGAAAATCAACTGCTTTTTCGTAGGATTCTTTGCTCACTGTGCTTGGGCAAATCCGAAAAGAAAAAGGGCTGTAAACAGCAATGCTATTTTTTGTTTCATCTTAATTATTTACTTGTGTTAATTGTGATAAATGAGTTGAAAGATTATTAATTGCACCTATTAACGGATAAAAGAAAAGCGTTTCTTCAATTTCTTTGTCGTCCGAAGCAATTTCATCTAACTTTTTATTATATTCTAAACCTTCTTCTAGTAATCTCTTAAATGCTTACTTAATCATCTTTGAAAATTTCAAAAGATTTTGCTGTTACATTGAAATAGTCACCAAAACTAAATTGAGAATTTAAGTTGAAGAAAAATTTATTGAACTCACCAACATAATTGGCAATATTTTCTTTTGCTGTTTGGTCTAACTGATCGTAAGTAAGTTTCTCTACACCATTTAAACAGGTATGAGTTGCTTTTATAGTCCTAATATCAATTGCCAAATCTTCTGCATTTAACATCAAACCGCCTTTGCAAGTAACTTCTTTTGGCATTTCTTTTTCAGTTTCAATGCTCAAACCATCTGTATCAAATTTTTGATTGTAAACATTTTCAAAGATTGTTTTTGAAAGGTTTGCCAAAATCTTCAAGTCAGATGTAATTACATTTAACACTTTTGAACCTGTTCCGCTAAAAACAATATGCTTAGGTAATTCAATTTGTTTTTCCTTCATTAAGTCAGCAATGTGGTAAATTATTGCAGAATAGAAGTAAATGAAAATGATTTTTAAATCTTCATCGTTTGCAAGCAACGAATTGTATGAAAACATTTTTTTATCCTTGATTTTTGGATTGTTCTCAATAGAAAAGAAAAAGGCATTAATGTCTTCGGTTTTGTTTTTGTCTTTTATTGAAGAAAGAACTTTGATAAGTCCTTAAGATTGTGTTGCTAGTAAATTTTCGAAATATGGGAGATATTTGCTGATAAATCCGTTTGAACTTGCTGCACCATATTCACTAAAACCATCTCCGAAAATTGCGTTTGCTGCAAACTTGAAAGATGTCATTAGCAACGGCTTGTTCTGTTTGAAAACAACTACATCTGTTGTTCCACCACCAATATCAATGGATAAAACTGGTTTAAATGAACCACCTTGTAATTTGTTTTTCCTTTGAAATAGTAAAAAGGAGCTAATGATTCTGTAATTCCTACCGCTTGTTCTGTGGGATTGAAATACAGATAAACAACTCAGTCCAAGTACTTTCCAACTGGGATTTTCTTGCAGGTTTCATACTAGAAGGGTAGAACCAAACCAATTTTGTTTGAGATAAATTACCTCTGTTGAACAAAACTTTGTTACGCAATAGCATCATGATTTTTTCAAAATATGATCTTACACGTTTCTCATTACCCTTTTCTTTTTTCGCCCATTTTAGATTAGTTTGTACTTTATCTCTTTCAGGTACTCTTTCGTAAATGAAAGGTATGTTAAAATCAGCAAGTGTAAATGTTTCTGTTTCGATGTTCAATGAATGATTTTCAGCAATAACTGTCCTATGTGGAAATTTGAAATCAGATCCATTTCCAATGTGTTGTGGTACAAATTCGTGTTCAATTAACTCCCGTATAGCTATAGCACCAAAGTCTCCTAATTTTTCTTTTGTTGGATGAAACAATGAAGCTATTTGCACATCATCAGCTGTAATGTCAAAAGGTTTTGGCGAACCGTTTCCAACCTTGTATTCAATATGTGTATTGGTTGTTCCAAAATCTACTGCAAAACTAAATATCTCATTACCTTGAGAATAAGTTTGCCAATTGGGAATAATTATACCAGAAGCCCCATAAGCTGTTAAATTTTGATTTGTATATAATCAAATTCTTGATTAAGAACATAATATTGAGTGCCAGGCTCTAATGAATCGGAATTTTTAATTCTTCTTACTTTTTTGGATCTAACTTCAATTGGCTCTTTTTTGATATTCGAAAAAAACTTTAAATCATAATCGGAATTTTTTTGAATACCTGCAACATCCCTATCCACTAACTGAACTCTGTAATATGCATCAATGTTCGGATTGTTTGTTTTTATGAAAGGAAAAAGTGTAACACCAAACTGATGCTCAACAATTACGCCTCTATTTTTTTCTTCATCTGGGTTGCCAATTTGATTGTCTGGTGATTGGTAGTAAGTTCTTTCAAAAGATATGTATTCTCCCTGTTTTGCAACTGGTATTCTTAAAATTACTTTTACAGATCCTGCTGCGCCTTGCACCATTTCAATTTTTGGGCTATTAGGTAGTGAGCTCACTAAATCATCAGAATTGAAATAATCAAAGAACTGTTTTTTCAAAGGCAAAATAAAACCTTTGGAATCGTCCCCAACTTCAAAATTTACATTGCCATCAAAGAATTTATCTTTATTGATGGGATAAACCAAACGTATTAGATAAGGCTCTAAAAAGTCGCTTACTGTTAAATACGGATATTGAATATTTACGCTTGGTAATCTGCGTTTTTCTAAAACCGTTTCGTTATCGGTAAATGGAATTTTAATTGTGTTATCCCAATTATCGTTAGCATATCTGAAAGGTTTGTTCAGATTATTCTGCAAAACAAGTGGCTTTAATTCGCTTCTGTATTTTGATGATTGAATAATGAAATCACTTGAGAGAATGAATTAACAATATCTTCTTTCTTGCGTTTTCGTAATGCAACGCCAATAACTTCAACGCTATCGCCTGATAATCCTGTGTCTAATTCAGAATAATTAGTTACAAAAGATGTTGCATTCAGATTTTTATTTCTTCATACAATTGTGATTTTCTGTGTCTAGAATTTTTAAATTCTTTTCCAAGTATTCATTTACAACAGTTAGGTGTTGTGAAAGTGTCTGATTGGCTTTGAAAAGCAAATAGAAATACTTTTGAAATTCCGAATCTCTCTCGTAAGTGGCGTGTATTCATCATCAAAAGTTACATCGTTTTTTGTCAGTTTAATTTGGGCGTGGCTCAAATCATTTGCTGTTGCAAAAAACAAAGTAGCCGGCGAAGTACAACCAATAATTTTATGATTATATTCAACCAAATAAAGGCGTTTGAGCAGATCAAAATTGTAAGATTCTCTATCTTGCTCTAAATATAACTCCAATGTTTCAGCAAGTTGTCTGTGTCCTTTATTGGAACTGCTTTTCAGTTTTTCAATTTCAGCTACTTTGTCCCATACAATAATTTTTATTTTGTCTCTAATACTGTCAATATTGAACAACATTTCTGCTAGGTCTAAGGCATCAGAAACTAACTTTTCATCGTCTCTCCCAGAAACAACATTACCATCTTTGGTGTATGCTTTCAAGTTGGACGACTTAGAAATGTTTCTAAAAGCAGTTTTTACCAAATCAATTCTGGCGAACGGACTGGAATTGCCGTAGGCAATGAAATTTCGCTACCCCCTTCGGGGTCTTTTATGGCTTCAATTCTTTATCAGAATAAGCATCAGAATTAAACCAATGCTGACCGCCTTTTTTGTATATCCAAATATTTTACTCATATCCTGTTAGTTTTTTAATCCAAACTTTGAAGTGAGAATTTCTTCTGTTGTCTCAAAGAATAGTTTAATTAGTTTTTGTTGTGCCGAACTATATGTTTTGCCTTTTGACTTTTTACTTAGTTTGTCGTCAAACATTGCAAAATCAACTTTTCCCGAAAACAAACCTTTTTTACCGTCCTATCTGCTAAAAGCGCATCAAGTGATGTATCAAGATTGAAAGGGGCAAATGCTCTTCTATTACTTGACATTTCTTTTAGCCAATCACCGAAAGATGAAAGAAATTCCGAAACATTAGTTCTGTAAAAAGTATCGTCAGAAAACTTTTTATTTATTTCAGGTTTGTCTGTGCTCCACGCTTCTTTTTCTATTGCGGTTTGCAAATGTTCGTTCAGATATTTTCTGAACAATGCTAACTGTGAAAGTCGCAATGAAAGTTTTCTTCGGTGTAATCTTCAAGGTCAGAAAATTTGATTGTGTCAGAATCATTGCGAATACCGAATTCCTTATAAATCGGGCTTAATGCTTTACCTCCTGATGTTTCTAATGCTCTGTCAGGTGTTTCTAAAAAGTCAATGATTGCAAGAGCTGAAGCCATTTCTACAAAATGAGCATCATTTTTTTGACCGTTATCGCCCGGGTCATTCTCATAGGCTTTTCCAATGTGATCATCCCCAATATAATACATTGCATTGATCGAATTATTACCAGTTATATTATCTTTATAATATGATAATGCTGCACGGGTTTTGGCAATAAAATGAGATTTCTGTATAGGACTTTTTTCTCCATTATTGGTTTCTGTTTTTAAGTTAAAGTATGGTAACACTGTAACAGCTCCAATTTTTGCATCTTGCAAAAAGCCTCTTCCTGCGATGCCATTAGTTGACATAGCATTCCTAATATTTTTCAAAATGGTTGGAAATCCTGCTGCACCAGTACCACCAAAATTGAACTGATAATAAAAACCCTATCTCCATCATTAAAATTAGATGCAAATTCTTTAAATTCTTGTGAATCCTTGAATTGGTTTAAAACTACACTTCCAATATTTGGATTACCTACAAAACCAATGTCCATTTCTACATCTAAAAGATTAACTTCTTCGTGTCGTTTGTTGATTGACTTGCCCGAAAACAAAATATCGGCTAATGCTTTGTTTGCATCATCAAGCTGGTTGAAGTCAATATATTCTTTGAATTTTTTTCCGCCAACTTCCTGCAAATTGAAAGTAAAACTTCCTGTAAGTCGGTTTGACGATACCAAATTATTTAGCGTTGTGATTTTTGTGCTGAAAAATCCGCTACCTAAATCTGCTTCGTTTGAAATGGTTTGATAGTTACCAAGCAACCTTTCTGTTCGTTTCAAATCCTCGTTGGATTTGTGCGGGTCTATGATAGTCGGAACAATTTCAAACTCTCTTTCAGAATTTGGCTTTAATCCTGAAGCTAAAAGCATAGTCAAAGATTTTAAAACCCTTGAACCAGTTCCACCTATTGCGAATATAAATAAACGTGCCATTTTATAATCTCTTTATTAAGGTTTCCAAAAAGTTGTGTTTCTACAATTCGTGCTGAATCTTCTTATCAATGGATTTGTACTGATGATTATAAAGAAAATAAAACTCCAAAATGCGTTTGAAAGTCCGAAGCCCATACAATCGGAAACAGTAAGATTTAATTGATTGCAAAAATCACCTGCGTTTACGGTGTTAAACAAAATTGTAAATGCTATAAGAAAATTCAACACAACAATCAATAAGGCAAAAATCCACCAATGATGTTTTTTATTCCACCTTGAACTGTCAATAATGTGATACTGTAAAGCATAAACAATTGCAGTAGTGATTATCATTAAACAACCAATGTAAATATACCAAGGTGTTCCAATGTAGTCGGTGCACGTAATGTCCCAACCTCTAAGTTGGTCTCCCATATCAGTTGAATAGAGTGGCATTAACCCAAACCATTCGTATAAACTTGCGAAAAATTCTTTCATATTGTTTTTACTTTCTAATTGTTATGCTAATTGAATTTATTGTGTTTGAATTTGACTTTGGATAGAAAGCATCGCTAACACCTTCGATCAGATATTGTAAGCCAAAAGTTTTCTGCTGTTCGCTTTTATTATTCAAAATATATTGAATCGTCTATTGAAGTTGAATTGAAAACCCAACTTGATGTTTTTCCAACTATTTGAATTTTAAAACTTCTTCTTTCAATTCGCTAGTTTGAAATTTGAGCAAATGAGTAAATCCCGAAAGTGAAGCATCGTTTTTATCTGTAATTGTTTCAACTTTTAGATTATATTTTGTATTGCTCAAAATGTAATTATTGATATCCAAAAAGTAGTTTGCATCTTGCAAACCTTTTGAAAAGTCAACTGCCACATTGAATCCAAATAATCCTCTATTTTGGTTGCCGTTTGATGGAGTGGCATCAGAAATAATTTTTGCGTTTAATTGCTGTGTACTAAAACTGCCAATCTTCGGGCGGATAAGGATTTTGTAATTCGTTTCGCTTATTCCTTCTATTGTTTGTAACACTAATCTGTTTAAATAACCGCCTTTGATATTGTCTAAAATCTTCTTATTTAAAATAGAGCTAATTTGTTCAGTGCTTCCAAGTATCCAAATATAATAAGGTCTTTTTCCATTGTATTTCAGCGGCTTGTCCATTTTGTCGTAATAAAAACCGTCAAAATTTGATTGTAGCTGGATAATTACTACCGACAAATCAAATTCTCTCAGTTTTTCGGCAAAATCAATTTTGATTCCAACACCTTGATTATTCAAATAGTCCTGTGCATTTACATTTATCCCTGGACTAAAAACAAAGTCTGAAATAAGCACCGCTGCATTTTTATCATCCACGGTTTTTAAAATAGTGCTTAAAATATTTTCAAGTCTGAAACTTTCTATCGCCACCTCTTTGTTTGAAAACTGAAGGTTCTAATTTTTCAATGAAATCCTGAATGTCAGCGGGTAAAGCGTTTTGTTTTTGATAAGGAATTGTTTTATTGATATAATTTAAGTTTAAGCTGTCACAAAGTCCACTAATTTTAAAGTCTCCCAACAAATTATAAGTGGCAGTTTCAAATTCAGTTACTCCCTTAACATAACCGTCCATACTTGCCGAATTTTCAAGATAAACGTTGATATTAAATGTTTCTTGCGTTGTGTTTATTTCGGGTTGCCAAATGTCTTTGGCTATAAAACTAACTTTTTTTGCATTGATAACTTTACTAAATACGAAACAACTTTAGTGTTGTCAATATCGCCTTTGTCATTTTTGAACTGCTGAAAACCTTTTTCGTCAGAACTTGAAATTTGCTTTAACAATTTCTTGTATTCTTGCTCGTCTATGCGTTTGTCATTATCCGCAAAAGTTAAAGCATCTTCATTAAACGAACCAAATTCCGATTTACACGATTTACAGCTTGTCAAAATAAAAATGAACGCAATAAAAGTAAAATATCTTTTTCTCATCTAGTTTCAAATTAAGGTTTTTTAATTTATTGAAATATTTTCAAGTCGTGC
Organism: Daphnia sinensis; assembly: GCA_013167095.2. NCBI lineage: Eukaryota > Metazoa > Arthropoda > Branchiopoda > Diplostraca > Daphniidae > Daphnia > Daphnia sinensis. The sequence continues at coordinate 2,345 of WJBH02000259.1, read as the reverse complement.
TTTGGCAAAAGACAACTCTTTGGGTTTTGCAAAGAAATGGCTTGTAGGTCGGGCGAAACCAAATGTATCATTGTTCGGCTGACTAAAATAGTATTTAAAATGTGATGTCAAAAAAAAAATATAAATAGAGAAGATTCGACCTTTGGAGTAGGCTGTATAATTGTTCAATTGCCCAGTCATATATTTATTTAAATTGCTGCTATTCATTTTACTGTATCGTTGTTTGAGCTTTAAGGTAACTTATCTATATGTCTCACAAAATCATCCCTATCCACCCCAATTCAGATAGATAAGTCCCACAAATCAAAAAAAAAATCAATTTCTCTAAACTATAATAATTAATTAAAAACAACAATTATAATGCCCAAAAATCAAAAAATTTATTTTTTAAATAAAAAAATAAGTTGCATTAAGTAATAAACGATTCAAAATCAATACATTCCAATAGCGGCTAATCTTTTGCTTTACAAACACCATCCTTTAGAAAACTCTCTAAAACTTTGCCTTCCAATAAATTCGGTTTAAATAAGAAATAATTAAAGAATTTAAAAGTATTGCTAATCGGTGTAAATAACTACGGGAAACCGTATTTTATTAAGTATTTGCTTTTCTAGTAGCAGTTTGGGCTTTGCGTTCGGGCGGGTATCGGAGCACAAAACTGTCAAACTGCACTAAAGTTGAATAGAATCACAAAGGTCCAAGTTTACACGTCACCTCGCTTGACGCAAAACCCGCGCTAAGCACAATTATTTTTTTGATATTTTTACTTTCCCTCAAATCTCTATATCTATCTAATTCCTTTCTGATTACAAGTCTTGGAACTCCTGATTTCTCAGATAGAATATCGAGAATTACTTGATCAGGCAACTCTTGTTCTATTAAATTTTGAATAGTCATTCTAAGTTCTTTCAATGAAATTGAATCGTTAGAATTTAATTCTTTATCGGTTAAGTATTGTCTTTCATTATTGATTCAATAGAACGCAAACGTCTGTCAAGCATTCTAACAGTCGAGAGAACATCAAGCATTATATCATTGTCTTTTCTTTTGCTTGAATTTCGGCTTCCGGTGTTGTTTCAATAATTTTCTTAAAGTCGATTTCAAATTGCTGCCAATATGTATCAAAGACTTTAGCTAAAATCGATTCTTTTAAAGCCTTGTCCTTAAGAGTTAAATTAATAGTCCTAACCAATTCCCATATACTATCTCTTGTTGGGAAAGTGTGATTAAATTGAGCTAAAGGATTTTCTAAATCTGTTGGTGATAAGTCAATTAAAAAGGTACATACTCTGTTTGAAGATAAACCTTTGGCTAAAGCCCTGACTCAAATAAAATCCAAGGCTTATCTTTATTTTCTTTTGTAAGACAAACAATTCCAACACTAGTATTTGATAATTGGTCCGAAATCTCTGTAAACCACAATGCTCCACGGTCTATATCTTTTGAGGACATCCATGGATCACAGCTTGAATTACGCATTGAATCCAATCATCTAAAAGTTCTGCGACTTGCTTACTTCGGTCTCCTGACCAACTGATAAATACTTTCATGTTCTCTTGTTAATTTAGTTTGATTCGTTTTTTAATTGTGTCTAACTCGTATATATATCCCACAAAATCACCCCTACCCTCCCCAATTCAGCCAGATAAGCCCCACAGACTTCCAAAAAACAATATTTCCCTAAACTAAAAATAATTAATTAAAATCAACAATTTTAATATAAAAAATTAAATATTTATCATTTACAATAAAAAACAGGAATAAACAATTAATAACCAATACATTCCAAAAAGCAATAAGTCTTTATTTTTCAATCAAAATATTGGTTGAGGTTTGTTTTGGGGTGTTTATTGGCCAATTGATCATGTATTTTGAGTCCAATTAAATTTGTCGGGGTGCAGATTAATTGAAATGAACTTTATAAAATAGGAATTAAAGGAGTTACGAAGAGGTATGAATGATTAGGGGCCGTAGAGACACACGGCCGTGTGTCTCCTATCATCCCACATCAAACACAATTATCCGTTTCAATGAAAATTAGATGAAAATCTGGGTGGACGAAATAAAATAAACCGGGGGTTGGATGGATGGTTGGAAAAGACACACGACCGTGTGTCTCTACGTATTTCGGGCTAATTATGCGGTTAAATAAATTAAATGGTATTTCAGGTGTTACAAATGGAATAAATGGATGGATGGATGGGTGAGACACACGGCCGTGTGTCTCTACGTGTTTCGGGTAAAATATGCGTTTAAATGAATTAAATGGGATTGGTGAGAGGATTGGTGATTGCAGGAGACACACGGCCGTGTGTCTCTACCGCGTAAAAACACCAATTTCACCA